>JAPDVU010000020.1:87500-292500 GCA_026230045.1 Corynorhinus townsendii
GGTGGTTTTAGGGTTAGAGGTTAGGGTTAGGGGTTAAGGTTATGGTTTAGGGTTAGGGTTAGGATTCGGCTTTATGGTTAGGGTTAGGGTTGGGGTTATGGTCAGGGTTTATGGTTAGGGTTAAGGGTTAGAGTTAGGGTTAGGGTTAGGGTTACGGTTAGGGTTAGGGTTGTGATTAGCGTTAGGGTTAGGGTTTAAGGTTAGGTTTAGGGTTACGGTTAGGGTTAGGGCTTATGGTTAAGGGAAAGGGTTAGGGTCAGGTTAGGGTTTAGGGTTAAGGTTTAGGTTTAGGGTTAGAGTTAGGGTTATGGTTAGCATTTAGGGTTAGTGTTATGGTTAGTGGATGGTTTAGGGTTAGGTTAGCTTTACGTTTAGGGTAAGGTTTTAGGGTTAGGTTAATTTTAGGGTAAGGGTTAGGGTTTAGGGTTAGGGTTAAGGGTTAGGGTTAGGGTTAGGGTTAGGGTTAGGGTTATGGTTAGCATTTAGGGTTAGTGTTACGGTTAGTGTGATGGTTTAGGGTTAGGTTAGGTTTACGTTTAGGGTAAGGTTTTAGGGTTAGGTTTAGTTTTAGGGTAAGGGTTAGGTTTTAGGGTTAGGGTTAAGGGTTAGGGTTAGGGTTAGGGTTAGGGTTAGGTTTAGCGGTCAGGGTTAGCTTTAGGGTTAGGGTTAGTGTTAGGATTTAGGTTTAGGGTTTGGATTTAGGGTCAGGTTTAGGGTCAGTGTTACGGTTAGCGTTATGGTTGAGGTCTAGCGTATGGTTAGGGTTAGGGTTAGGTATTAGAGTTAGGGTTAGGGTTAGGGTTAGGGGTTAGGGTTAGAGTTAGGGATTAGGGTTAGGGTTTATAGTTAGGATTAAGGGTTAGGCTTAGGGTTTAGTGTTAGGATTAGGGTTAGTGTTAGGGGTTAGGGTTAGGGTTAGGGTTAGGTTTAGGGTTTAGGGTTAGTGTTAGGGTTAGGGTTAGGGTTAGGGTTAGGGTTAGGGGTTAAGTTTAGGCTTTATGTTTAGGGTTAGGGTTAAGGTTAGGGTTAGGGTTTAGGATTATAGTTTGGGTTAGGTTTAGGGTTAGGGTTTATGGTTAGTGTTAGGGGTTAGGTTTAGTGTTAGGGGTTAGAGTTAGGCTTTATGGTTAGGGTTAAGGGTTAGGATTAGGGTTAGGGTTAGGAGTTAGGGTTAGGGTTAGAGATTAGGGGTTAGGGTTAGTGTTAGGGGTTAGGGTTAGGCCTTATGGTTAGGGTTAAGGGTTAGGGTTAGGGTTAGTGTTATGGTTAGGATTTAAGGTCAGGTTTAGGGTTAGGGTTAGGGTTAGGGTTGGGGTTATGGTCAGTGTTTATGGTTAGGGTTAAGGGTTAGAGTTAGGGTTAGGGTTAGGGTTGTGATTACCGTTAGGGTTAGGGTTTAAGATTAGGGTTAGGGTTAGGGTTAGGGTTATGGTTAGCATTTAGGGTTAGTGTTACGGTTAGTGTGATGGTTTAGGGTTAGGTTAGGTTTACGTTTAGGGTAAGGTTTTAGGGTTAGGTTTAGTTTTAGGGTAAGGGTTAGGGTTAGGGTTAATTTTAGCGGTCAGGGTTAGCCTTAGGGTTAGGGTTAGTGTTAGTATTTAGGTTTAGGGTTTGGATTTAGGGTCAGGTTTAGGGTCAGTGTTACGGTTAGCGTTATGGTTGAGGTTTAGCGTATGGTTAGGGTAGGGTTAGGTATTAGAGTTAGGGTTAGGTTTAGGGTTAGGGGTTAGGGTTAGAGTTAGGGATTAGGGTTAGGGTTTATAGTTAGGATTAAGGGTTAGGGTTAGTGTTAGGGTTTAGTGTTAGGATTAAGGTTAGTGTTAGGGGTTAGGGTTAGGATTAGGGGTTAGGGTTAGGGTTAGGTTTAGGGGTTAGGGTTATGGTTAGTTTTAGGGTTAGCGTTAAGGTTTAGCGTTAGGGTTAGGGTTACGGTTAGGGTTAGGGATTAGGGTTAAGAGTGAAGGGTGGTTTTAGGGTTAGAGTTTAGGGTTTAAGGTTAGGGTTTAGGGTTAGGTTTAGGATTCGGCTTTAGGGTTAGGGTTAGGGTTGGGGTTATGGTCAGGGTTTATGGTTAGGGTTAAGGGTTAGGGTTAGGGTTTAGGGTTAGCATTCGGGTTAGGTTTTAGGGTTAGGGTAAGGGTTAGTGTTAGGGGTAAAGTTTAGGCTTTAGGTTTAGGGTTAGGGTTAAGGTTAATTTTAGGGTATAGAGTTAGGGTTTAGGTTGAGGGTTAGTGTTAGAGGTAGGGTTAGGGTTTAGGATTATGGTTTGGGTTAGGTTTAGGGTTACGGTGTATGGTTATGGTTAAGGGTTAGGTTTAGGTGTAGGGTTATGGTTAGGGTTAGGTGTTAGCATTAGGGTTAGGGTTAGTTTTTAGGGTGAGGGCTAGGGTTAGTGTTAGGGGTTAGGGTTAGAGTTAGGGGTTAGGGTTAGAGTTAGGGGTTAGGGTTAGGGTTTATAGTTAGGATTAAGGGTTAGGGTTAGTGTTAGGGGTAGTGTTAGGATTAAGGTTAGTGTTAGGGGTTAGGGTTAGTGTTAGGGGTTAGAGTTAGGCTTTATGGTTAGGGTTAAGGGTTAGGATTAGGGTTAGGGTTAGGAGTTAGGGTTAGGGTTAGAGATTAGGGGTTAGGGTTAGTGTTAGGGTTTAGGGTTAGGCCTTATGGTTAGGGTTAAGGGTTAGGGTTAGGGTTAGTGTTATGGTTAGGATTTAAGGTCAGGTTTAGGGTTAGAGTGATGGTTTAGGGTTAGGGTAGGGTTATGGTTAGGGTTAGGTTTTAGGGTTTGGTTTAGGGTTAGGCTTAGTGTTAGGGTTTAGGGTTAGGGTTAACTTAGGGATTAGGGTTAGGGTTTAGTTTTAAGGTTAGCGTTAGGTTAGGGTTAGGCTTTAGGATTAGGGTTTGGGTTGGGGTTAGGGTTCATTTTAGGGTTAATTGTTAGGGTTAGGGGTAGGATTAGGCTTTAGGGTTAGGGTTAGGGTGAGGGTTATGGTCAGTGTTTATGGTTAGGGTTAAGGGTTAGGGTTAGGGTTAGGGGTTAGGGTTAGGGGTTAAGGTTAGGGTTTAGGGTTAGGGTTAGGGTTAGGATTAGGTTTTAGGGTGAGGGTTAGTATTGGGGTTACGGTCATGGTTTAAGGTTAGGGTTAAGGGTTAGGGTTAGGATTAGGTTTAGGGTTTAGGGTTAGTGTTAGGGTTAGGTTTTAGGGTTAGGGTTAGGGTTAGGGGTTAAGTTTAGGCTTTATGTTTAGGGTTAGGGTTAAGCTTAGGGTTAGGGTTTAGGATTATGGTTTGGATTAGGTTTAGGTTTAGGGTTTATGGTTAGGATTAAGGGTTAGGTTTAGGGGTAGGGTTATGGTTAGGGTTAGGTTTTAGCATTAGGGTTAGGGTTAGTTTTTAGGGTGAGGGCTAGGGTTAGTGTTAGGGGATAGGGTTAGGGTTAGGGTTAGGGGTTAGGGTTAGAGTTAGGGATTAGGGTTAGGGTTTATAGTTAGGATTAAGGGTTATGGTTAGTATTAGGGGTTAGTGTTAGGATTAAGGTTAGTGTTAGTCGTTAGGGTTAGGGTTAGGGGTAGGGTTAGATTTAGGGTTAGTGTGAGGGTTAGTTTTTAGGTTTTGGGTTAGGGTTACGGTTAGGGTTAGGGATTAGGGTTAAGAGTGAAGGGTGGTTTTAGGGTTAGAGGTTAGGGTTAGGGGTTAAGGTTAGGGTTTAGGGTTAGGGTTAGGGTTAGGTTTAAAATTAGGTTTAGGGGTTAGGGTTACAGTTATGGTTAGTGGTTAGGGTTAGGGTTAGGAGTTAGGATTAGTGCGAGGGTGAGGGTGAGGGTAAGTGTAAAGTTAGGGTTATGGCTTGGGTTATGGCAAGTATTTATAGTGTTAAGTTTAGCTATACAGCTAGGGTTAGGCTAAGGGTTATTGTTAGGGTTAGGGTTAAGGGTTAGGTTTAAGGTTAGGGTTAGGGTTAGAATTTAGGGTCAGGGTTAGGTTTAGAGTGATGGTTTAGGGTTAGGCTAGGGTTACGGTTAGGGTTAGGTTTAGGCTTAGTTTTTGGGTTAGGTTTAGGGTTAGGTTTTAGAGGTAAGGTTAAGTTTAGGGTTAGGGTTAGGGTTAAGTTTAGGGTTAGGTTTTAGAGTTATGGTTAGGGTTAGTTTTTAGGGTTAGGGCTAGGGTTAGTGTTAGGGGTTCGGGTTAGGGTTAGGGTTAGAATTTAGGGTTAGGCGTTAGGGTTTAAGGTAAGGGTTAGGGTAAGGGTTAGGGTTAGGGTAAGGGTTAGGGTTAGGGTGAATTGTTAGTTTTTAGGTTTATGGTAAGGGTTAGGATTAGGATCAGGTTTAGGGTTATGCTTAGGGTTAGGCTTAGGGTTAAATTTGGGTTAGGGGTATGGTGAATGTTACGATGAGGGTGAGGATGAGGGTGAGTGTGAGGGTTGGGGTTAGTGTTAGAGTTCGGGTTAGGGTTAGGGTTAGGTTTAGTGTTAGGGTTTAGGTTTAGAGTTTAGGGTTAGGGTTAGTGTTAGGGTTAGGGTTAAGGTTTAGGATTAGGGTTCGGGTTCGGGTTTGGGTTAGGGTTTAGGATTAGGGTTTGGGTTAGGGTTAGGGTTTAGGGTTAAGTTTAGGGTTAAGATTAGGGATTAGTGTTAGGGATTAGGTTAAGCGTTTAGGGTAAGCGTTGGTGTTAATGTTTAGGTTAGGGTTTAGGGTTAAGGTTTAGGTTTAGGGTTAGAGTTAGGGTTATGGTTAGCATTTAGGGTTAGTGTTATGGTTAGTGGATGGTTTAGGGTTAGGTTAGCTTTACGTTTAGGGTAAGGTTTTAGGGTTAGGTTAATTTTAGGGTAAGGGTTAGGGTTTAGGGTTAGGGTTAAGGGTTAGGGTTAGGGTTATGGTTAGCATTTAGGGTTAGTGTTACGGTTAGTGTGATGGTTTAGGGTTAGGTTAGGTTTACGTTTAGGGTAAGGTTTTAGGGTTAGGTTTAGTTTTAGGGTAAGGGTTAGGTTTTAGGGTTAGGGTTAAGGGTTAGGGTTAGGGTTAGGGTTAGGGTTAGGTTTAGCGGTCAGGGTTAGCTTTAGGGTTAGGGTTAGTGTTAGGATTTAGGTTTAGGGTTTGGATTTAGGGTCAGGTTTAGGGTCAGTGTTACGGTTAGCGTTATGGTTGAGGTTTAGCGTATGGTTAGGGTTAGGGTTAGGTATTAGAGTTAGGGTTAGGGTTAGGGTTAGGGGTTAGGGTTAGAGTTAGGGATTAGGGTTAGGGTTTATAGTTAGGATTAAGGGTTAGGCTTAGGGTTTAGTGTTAGGATTAGGGTTAGTGTTAGGGGTTAGGGTTAGGGTTAGGGTTAGGTTTAGGGTTTAGGGTTAGTGTTAGGGTTAGGGTTAGGGTTAGGGGTTAAGTTTAGGCTTTATGTTTAGGGTTAGGGTTAAGGTTAGGGTTAGGGTTTAGGATTATGGTTTGGGTTAGGTTTAGGGTTAGGGTTTATGGTTAGTGTTAGGGGTTAGGTTTAGTGTTAGGGGTTAGAGTTAGGCTTTATGGTTAGGGTTAGTTTTTAGGGTTAGGGCTAGGGTTAGTTTTAGGGGTTAGGGTTAGGGTTTATGTTTAGGGTTAAGGGTTAGGTTTAGGGTTAGGTTTAGGGTTAGGGTTAGTGTTAGAGTGTAGGGTTAGGCGTTAGGGTTTAAGGTAAGGGTTAGGGCCAGGGTTAGGGTTAGGGTTAGGGATTATGGTTAGGGTTAGGGTTATGGTCAATGTTATAGTGAGCGTGAGGATGAGGGTGAGGGTGAGGATTAGGGTTAGGGTGAATTGTTAGTTTTTAGGTTTACGGTTAGGGTTAGGTTTTAGGGTCAGGGTTAGGTTTAGGGTGATGGTTTAGGGTTAGGCTAGGGTTACGGTTAGGGTTAGATTTAGGGTTAGGATTATGTTTAGTATTAGGGTCAGCATTAGGGTTAGGGTTTAGGTTAAGGGTTAGGGTCAGGTTAGGTTTTAGGGTTAGGGTTAGGGTTTGGCTTTAAATTTAGAGTTTAGGTTTAGGGTTAGGGTTAGGGTTAGGTTTAGGGTTAGGCTTACGGTTAGGGTTTATGGTTAGGGTTAAGGGTTAAGGTTAGAGTTTAGGGTTAGGGTTAGGTTTAGATTTAGGGTTTAGGGTTAGGGTAAAGTTTAGTGTTAGGGTTAGGGTTTACGGTTAAGGTTTAGGTTTAGAGTTAGGGTTAGTGTTATCGTTAGGATTTAAGGTCAGGGTTAGGGTTAGGGTGATGGTTTAGGGTGATGGTTTAGGGTTAGGGTAGGGTTATGGTTAGGGGTAGGTTTTAGGGTTAGGTTTATGGTTAGGGTTAGGGTGAGGGTTTAGGATTAGGGTTTGAGTTAGGGTTAGGTTTTATGGTTATGTTTAAGGGTTAGGGTTAAGGGTAGGGTTAGGGTTAGGGTTAGGTTTAAGGTTAAAGTTAGGGTTAGGTTTTAGGATTAGGGTTAGGGTTAGGGTTAGGGTTATTTTTTAGGGTTTGGGTTAAGGTGAGCATTTAGGGTTAGGGTTAGATTTAGGGTTAGGGTTAGGAGTTAGGGTTAGGGTTAGGTTTAGGGTTAGGGTTAGGGTTAGGATTTAAGGTCAGGATTAGGGTTAGGTTGATGGTTTAGGGTTAGGGTAGGGTTACGGTTAGGGTTAGGTTTTAGGGTTAGGTTTTGGGTTTAGGGTTAGGGTTAGGGTTAATGTTAGGGTTTAGGTTTAGGGTTAGGTTTTAGGGTTAGGGTTAGGGTTAGGGTTTGTGTTTAGGGTGAGGGCTAGGGTTAGTGTTAGGGGTTTGGGTTAGGGTTAGGGTTGGCTTTACGGTTAGGGTTTAGGTTTAGGGTTATCATTAGGGTTAGTGATAGGATTTAGGATGAGAGTTTGGATTAGGATTTGGGTTTATGGTTAGGTTTAAGGGCTAAGGTTAGGCTTAGGGTTAGGGTTAGGGTTAGGGTTTGGGTTAGGGTTGGGTTAGGGTTAGGGGTTAGTGTTAGGGTTATGGTTAGGGTTAGGGTTAGAGTTAGGATTACTGTTAAGGATTAGGGTTAGGCTTAGGGTTAGGGTTAGGGTTAGGGTTAGGGGTAGGGTTAGGGTTAGGTTTTAGGGTTAGGGTTAGGGTTATGGTTAGGGGTAAAGATAAGGCTTTAGGTTTAGGGATAGGATTGAAGATAGGCTTTAGAGTTAGGGTTAGGGGTTAGGGTTAGGGTTTACATTTAGTTTTAGGTTTAGGTTTAGGGTTAGGGTTAGGAATAGGGTTAGAATTTAGGCTCAGGGTTAGGGGCAGGGTTAGGGGTTAGGGTTAGAGTTAGGGTTAGGATTTAGGGTTAGGATTATGTTTAGTATTAGGGTCAGCATTAGGGTTAGGGTTTAGGTTAACGGTTAGGGTCCGGGTTAGGTTTTAGGGTTAGGGTTAGGGTTTGGCTTTAAATTTAGAGTTTAGGTTTAGGGTTAGGGTTAGGGTTAGGGTTAGGGTTAGGTTAGGGTTAGGCTTACCGTTAGGGTTATAATTTAGGGTCAGGGTTAGGGTTAGGGTTAGGGGTTAGGGTTAGAGTTAGGGTTAGGGTTAGGGGTTAGAGTTAGGGTTGGTGGTTACGGTTAGGGTATAGGTTTAGGGTTAGGGTTGGGATTAGCGTTAGGGTTAGGGTTTAAGGTTAGGTTTATGGTTAGGGTTTAGGGTTAGGGTTAGTGTTAGGGTTTATGGTTAGGGTGAGGGTTAGGTCAGGGATAGGGTTTAGGGTTAAGGTTTAGGTTTAGGGTTAGTGTTAGGGTTATGGTTAGCATTTGGGGTTAGTGTTACGGTTAGTGTGATGGTAGGGTTAGGTTAGGTTTACGTTTAGGGTAAGGTTTTAAGGTTAGGTTTAGTTTTAGGGTAAGGGTTAGGGTTTAGGGTTAGGGTTAAGGGTTAGGGTTAGGGTTAGGGTTAGGGGTAAAGGTTAGGCTTTAGGTTTATGGTTAGGGTTTAGGTTAGGCTTTAGGGTTAGGGTTAAAGTTTATCGTTAGGGTTAAGGGTTACGGTTAGGGTTTGGGGTTAAGGTTAATGTTAGAGGGTAGGAATAGGGTTAGGGTTTAGGATTAAGGTTTAGGGTTAGGGTTAGTGTTAGGGTTTGGTTTAGGGTTAGGGTTAGGCTAGTGCCAGGGTGAGGGTAAGATTGAGGGTGAGGGTTTAGGGTTAGGGTTTATGTTTAGGGTTCGTGTTAGGGTTAGGGTTAGGATTTAGAGTCAGGGTTTGTGTTAAGGTGATCGTTTAGAGTTAGGGTAGGGTTAGGGTTAGGGTTCGCTTTTAGAGTTAGGGTTAGGTTTAGGGTTAGGGTTTAGGTTCAGGGTTAATTTTAGGGTTTAGTGTTAGCTTTTAGGTTTAAGGTTAGGGATAGGGTTAGGGTTTAGGTTTAGGTTTAGGGTTAGGGTTAGGTTTTAGGATTAGGGTTAGGGTTAGGGTGAGCATTTAGGGTTAGGATTAGAGTTAGGGTTAGGGTTAGGAGTTAGGGTTAGGATTTAAGGTCAGGATTACGGTTAGGTTGATGGTTTAGGGTTAGGGTATGGTTACAGTTAGGGTTAAGTTTTAGGGTTAGGTTTTGGGTTTAGGTTTAGGGTTAGGGTTAATGTTAGGGTTTAGGTTTAGGGTTAGGTTTTAGGGTTAGGGTTAGGGTTAGGGTTTGTGTTTAGGGTGAGGGCTAGGGTTAGTGTTAAGGGTTGGGTTAGGGTTAGGGTTGGCCGTTAAGGTTAGGGTTTAGGTTTAGGGTTATCATTAGGGTTAGTGATGGGGTTTAGGATGAGAGTTTGGATTAGGATTTGGGTTTATGGTTAGGGTTAAGGGTTAAGGTTAGGCTTGGGGTTAGGGGTAGGGTTAGGGTTGGGTTAGGGTTAGGGGTTAGTGTTAGGGTTATGGTTAGGGTTATGGTTAGAGTTAGGATTCCTCTTAAGGATTAGGGTTAGGCTTAGGGTTAGGGTGATGGTTTAGTGTTAATGTTAGGGTTTAGGGTTAAGGTTTAGCTTTAGGTTTAGCGTTAGGGTTTGGGTTAGGGTTTCGGATTATGGTTTCGGTTAGGGTTAGGGTTTGTGGTTCGGGTTAAGGGTTAGGTTTAGGGGTAGGGTTAGGGTTAGGGTTAGGTTTTAGGGTTAGGGTTAGGGTTAGGGTTAGAGGTAAAGATAAGGCTTTAGGTTTAGGGTTAGGATTAAAGATAGGCTTTAGAGTTAGGGTTAGGGGTTAGGGTTAGGGTTTGGGTTAGGGTTGGCTTAGGGTTAGGGGTTAGTGTTAGGGTTATGGTTAGGGTTAGGTTTAGAGTTAGGGTTACGGTTTAGGATTAGGGTTAGAGTTACTATTTAGGGTTAGGGTCAGGGTTAGGGTTAGGGGTAAAGTTTAGGCTTTAGGTTTATGGTTAGGGTTAAGGTTATTCTTTAGGGTTAGGGTTAAAGTTTATCGTTAGGGTTAAGGGTTAGGGTTAGAGTTTGGGGTTAAGGTTAATGTTAGAGGGTAGGATTAGGGTTAGGGGTCAGGGTTAAGGTTTAGGGTTAGGGTTAGGGTTGGGATTAGCGTTAGGGTTAAGGTTTAAGGTTAGGTTTATGGTTAGGGTTTATGGTTAGGGTTAGTGTTAGGGTTTATGGTTAGGGTGAGGTTTTGGGTCAGGGATAGGGTTTAGGGTTAAGGTTTAGGGTTAGGGTTAGTGTTAGGGTTAGAGTTAGGCTTACGGTTAGGGTTTATGGTTAGGGTTAAGTGTTAAGGTTAGAGTTTAGGGTTAGGGTTAGGTTTAGCTTTAGGGTTTAGGGTTAGGGTAAAGTTTAGTGTTAGGGTTAGGGTTTACGGTTAAGGTTTAGGTTTAGGGTTAGGGTTAGTGTTATCGTTAGGATTTAAGGTCAGGGTTAGGGTTAGGGTGATGGTTTAGGGTTAGGGTAGGGTTATGGTTAGCGTTAGGTTTTAGGGTTAGGTTTATGGTTAGGGTTAGGGTGAGGGTTTAGGATTAGGGTTTGAGTTAGGGTTAGGTTTTATGGTTATGTTTAAGGGTTAGGGTTAAGGGTAGGGTTAGGGTTAGGTTTAAGGTTAAAGTTAGGGTTAGGTTTTAGGGTTAGGGTTAGGGTTAGTTTTTAGGGTTAGGGTTAGAGTTAGGGATAGGGTTAAGGTTAGGGTAATGCTTGAGGTTTAGGGTATGGTTAGGGTTAGGGTTAGATTTCAGGGTTAGGGTTACTGTTATGGCTAGGGTTAGGGTTAGTGTTAGGGTTAGGGGTTCGGGTTAGGGTTTAAGGTTAGGGTTTAGGGTTTAGGGTTGGGTTAGAGTTAGGGTTAGGATTAGGGGTTAGGATTAGGGTTTGAGTTAGGGTTAGGGTTTATGGTTATGTTTAAGGGTTAGGGTTAAGGGTAGGGTTTGGGTTAGGGTTAGGTTTAGGGTTAAGGTTAGGGTTAGGTTTTAGGGTTAGGGTTAGGGTTAGGGTTACTTTTTAGGGTTAGGGTTAGGTTTAGGGATAGGGTTAGGGTTAGGGTGATGCTTGAGGTTTAGGGTATGGTTAGGGTTAGGGTTAGGTTTTAGAGTCAGGGTTAGGGTTAGGGTTAGATTTCAGGGTTAGAGTTACTGTTATGGCTAGGGTTAGGGTTAGTGTTAGGGTTAGTGTTAGGGTTAGGGGTTAGGGTTAGGGGTTAAGGTTAGGGTTTAGGATTTAGGGTTAGGGTTAGGGATAGGATTAGGCTTCAGGGATAGGGTTAGCGTTGGGGTTATAGTCAGTGTTTATGATTAGGGTTAACGGTTATGGTTAGGGTTAGGTTTATTGTTAGGGTTTATGGTTAGGGTGAGGGTTTGGGTCAGGGATAGGGTTTAGGGTTAAGGTTTAAGGTTAGGGTTAGTGTTAGTGTTATGGTTAGCATTTAGGTTTAGTGTTCCAGTTAGTGTGATGGTTTAGGGTTAGGTTAGGTTTACGTTTAGGGTAAGGTTTTAGGGTTAGGTTTAGTTTTAGGGTAAGGGTTAGGGTTTAGGGTTAGGGTTAAGGGTTAGGGTTAGGGTTAGGGTGAGCATTTAGGGTTAGGGTTAGAGTTAGGGTTAGGGTTAGGGGTTAGGTTAGGGTTGGGGTTAGGGTGAGCATTTAGGGTTAGGTTTAGAGTTATGGTTAGGGTTAGAGTTAGGGTTAGGGTTAGGATTTAAGGTCAGGATTAGGGTTAGGTTGATGGTTTAGGGTTAGGGTATGGTTACAGTTAGGGTTAGGTTTTAGGGTTAGGTTTTGGGTTTAGGGTTAGGGTTAATGTGAGGGTTTAGGTTTAGGGTTAGGTTTTAGGGTTTGGGTTAGGGTTAGGGTTTGTGTTTAGGGTGAGGGCTAGGGTTAGTGTTAGGGGTTTGGGTTTGGTTAGAGTTGGCCGTTACGGTTAGGGTTTAGGTTTAGGGTTATCATTAGGGTTAGTGATAGGGTTTAGGATGAGAGTTTGGATTAGGATTTGGGTTTATGGTTAGGGTTAAGGGTTAAGGTTAGGCTTAGGGTTAGGGTTAGGGTTGGGTTAGGGTTAGGGGTTAGTGTTAGGGTTATGGTTAGGGTTAGGGTTAGAGTTAGGATTCCTCTTAAGGATTAGGGTTAGGCTTAGGGTTAGGGTTAGGGTTAGGGTGATTGTTTAGTGTTAATGTTAGGGTTTAGGGTTAAGGTTTAGCTTTAGGTTTAGCGTTAGGGTTTGGGTTAGGGTTTCGGATTATGGTTTCGGTTAGGGTTAGGGTTTGTGGTTCGGGTTAAGGGTTAGGTTTAGGGTTAGGGTTAGGGTTAGGGTTAGGTTTTAGGGTTAGGGTTAGGGTTAGGGTTAGGGGTAAAGATAAGGCTTTAGGTTTAGGGTTAGGATTAAAGATAGGCTTTAGAGTTAGGGTTAGGGGTTAGGGTTAGGGTTTGGGTTAGGGTTGGCTTAGGGTTAGGGGTTAGTGTTAGGGTTATGGTTAGGGTTAGGTTTAGAGTTAGGGTTACGGTTTAGGATTAGGGTTAGAGTTACTATTTAGGGTTAGGGTCAGGGTTAGGGTTAGGGGTAAAGTTTAGGCTTTAGGTTTATGGTTAGGGTTAAGGTTATGGTTTAGGGTTAGGGTTAAAGTTTATCGTTAGGGTTAAGGGTTAGGGTTAGAGTTTGGGGTTAAGGTTAATGTTAGAGGGTAGGATTAGGGTTAGGGGTCAGGGTTAAGGTTTAGGGTTAGGGTTACGGTTGGGATTAGCGTTAGGGTTAAGGTTTAAGGTTAGGTTTATGGTTAGGGTTTATGGTTAGGGTTAGTGTTAGGGTTTATGGTTAGGGTGAGGTTTTGGGTCAGGGATAGGGTTTAGGGTTAAGGTTTAGGGTTAGGGTTAGTGTTAGGGTTAGAGTTAGGCTTACGGTTAGGGTTTATGGTTAGGGTTAAGTGTTAAGGTTAGAGTTTAGGGTTAGGGTTAGGTTTAGCTTTAGGGTTTAGGGTTAGGGTAAAGTTTAGTGTTAGGGTTAGGGTTTACGGTTAAGGTTTAGGTTTAGGGTTAGGGTTAGTGTTATCGATAGGATTTAAGGTCAGGGTTAGGGTTAGGGTGATGGTTTAGGGTTAGGGTAGGTTTATGGTTAGCGTTAGGTTTTAGGGTTAGGTTTATGGTTAGGGTTAGGGTGAGGGTTTAGGATTAGGGTTTGAGTTAGGGTTAGGTTTTATGGTTATGTTTAAGGGTTAGGGTTAGGGTTAGGGGTAGGGTTAGGGTTAGGGTTTAGGATATGGTTAGGGTGTAGGTTTTAGAGTTAGGGTTAGGGTTAGGGTTAGTTAAGGTTAGAATTAGGGTTAGGCTTAGGGTTAAGGTTAGGGTGATGGTTGAGCTTTAGTGTATGGTTAGGGTTAGGGTTAGGTTTTACAGTTAGGGTTAGGGTTCACTTTTAGGGTTAGGGTTAGGGTAATGGTTAGGGTTAATGTTAGGGTTAGGGGTTAGGGTTAGACTTGGGTTAGTGTTAAGGTTTAGGGTTAGGGTTAGGGTTATGGTTAGGGTTAGGGATTAGGGTTAAGGATTAAGGTTAGGGTTTAGGGTTAGGGTAGGGTTACGGTTAGTGTTAGGTATTAGGGTTAGGTTTAGGGTTAGGGTTAGGGTTTAGCGTTAGAGTTAGGGTTAATGTTAGGGTTTAGGGTTGGGGTTTAGGTTTAAGGTTAGCGTTTGGGTTAGGGTTAGGGTTTTGGATTAGGGTTTGGGTTAGTGTTAGGGTTTAGAGTTAGGGTAAGAGTTATGGTTAGTGTTAGGGTTTAGAGTTAGGGTTAGGATTTAGGGTCAGGGTTAGGGTTATGCTGATGGTTGAAGTTGAGGGTTTGGTTAGGATTAGGGTTAGGTTTTAGAATTAGGATTATAGTTATGGTTAGGTTTTAGGTTTAGGGTTACAGTTATGGTTAGGGTTAGTTTTAGGGTTAGGGTTAGGGTTCTGGGTTAGGGTTAGGGTTCAGGGTTAGGGTTGGAGTTAGGGGTTAGGGTTAGGGGTTAGGGTTAGGGTTAGGAGTAGGGGGTGGGGTTAGGGTTACGGGTTAGGGTTAGGGTTTTGGGTTAGAGTTAGGGGTTAGGATTTAGTGTTAGGGTTAGTGTTCAGGTTCAGTGTTAGGGTTTGGGTTTAGGGTTAGGGTTTAACTTTAGTGTAGGGTTAGGGTTTAGGGTTAGAGTTAGGGGTTAGGATTTAGGGTTAGGGTTAGTGTTCAGGTTCAGGGTTAGGGTTAGGGTTAGGGTTAGGGTTAGGGTTTAGAGTTAGGGTTAGTGTTAGTGTTAGTGTTAGGGTTAGGGTTAGGGTTACAGGTTAGGGTGAGGGTTATGCTGAGGGTGAGGGTTAAGGTGAGGGTAAGGGTTAAGTCTGTGGTAAGGATAGGGTTATTGCTTGTGTTATGGCAAGAATTATTTATAGAGATAGGTTTAGGTCTACAGCTAGGGTTAGGGTTAGGGTTAGGGTTCGGGGATGGGGTTAGGGTTATAGTTAAGGTTAGGGTTAGGGTTAGGGTAAGGGCTAGGGTTAGGTTTGGGGGTTAGGGTTAGGGCTTAGGGTTAGGGTTAGGTTTTAGGGTTAGGGTTAGGGTTAGAGTTTAGGGTTTGGGTTAGGGTTTATGTTTAGGGTTCTTGTTTGGCTTAGGATTTAGGGTCAGGGTTTGGCTTAGGGTGATATTTTAGGGTTAGGGTAGCTTTAGGGTTAGGGTTCAGTTTTAAAGTTAGGGTTAGGGTTTAGGTTTAAGGTTAGGGTTAGGGTTTGGTTTTAGGTTTAGGGTTATGGTTAGGGTTAAGGTTAGGGGTTAGGGTTAGGGTTAGGTTTAGAGTTAGGGTTTAGGTTAGGTTTAGGCTTTAGGGTTATGTTTAGGGGTTAGGGGATAGGGTTTGGGTTTTAGTTTAGGATAAGGGTTAGGCTTACGGTTAGGGTTAGGGTTTAGGGTTAGGGTCAGGGTTAGTGTTAGGTTTAGGGTTAGGATTTAGGATTAGGGTTAGGGTTAGGGTTAGATTTAGAGTTAGTTTTTAAGGTTATTGTAAGGGTTAGTGGTAGGGTTAAGGGTTAGGATTTAGGTTTAGGGTTAGGGTTAGGATTTAGCGTCATGGTTAGGGTTAGGGTGATGGTTTTGGTTTAGGGTATGGTTAGGGTTAGAATTAGGGTTTAGGGTTAGGGTATAAGGTTAGTGTTTAGGTTTAGGTTTGGGGTGGGGGATTAGGGTTAGTGTTAGGGATTGGGTTAGGGTTGGGTTATGGTTATGGGTTAGTGTTAAGGTTATGGTTAGGGTTAGGGTTAGAGTTTGGGTTATTTTTTTGGGATTAGGGTTAGGCTTAGGGTTAGGGTTAGGGTCAGGGTTAGGTTTTAGGGTTACGGTTAGGGTTTGGCTTTAAATTTAGAGTTTAGGTTTAGGGTTAGGATTAGGGCTAGGCTTTAGGGTTAGGGTTTAGTGTTAGGGTTAGGTTTAGGGTTAGGGGTTAGGGTTAGGGTTCAGGGTTACAGTTAGGGTTAGGGTTAGGGTTTTAGGTTAGGGTTAAGTTTAGGTTTAGAGTTAGGGTTAGGGTTTAGGGTTAGGGTTTACATTTAGGTTTAGGTTTAGGTTTAAGGTTAGGGTTAGGGTTAGGGTTAGAATTTAGGGTCAGGGTTAGGGTTAGGGTTAGGGGTTACGGTTAGAGTGAGGGTTAGGATTTAGGGTTAGGATTATGTTTAGTATTATTTCAGCATTAGGGTTAGGGTTAGGGTTGGGATTAGCGTTAGGGTTAGGGTTTAAGGTTAGGTTTAGGGTTAGGTTTTAGGGTTAGGGTTAGGGTTAGGGTTTACGGTTAGGGTAAGGATTAGGGTCAGGGTTAGGGTTTAGGGTTACGTTTCAGGTTTAGGGTTAGGATTAGGGTTATGGTTAGCATTTAGGGTTAGTGTTACGGTTAGTGTGATGGTTTAGGGTTAGGTTAGGTTTACGTTTAGGGTAAGGTTTTGGAGTTAGGTTTAGTTTTAGGGTAAAGGTTAGGGTTTAGGGTTAGGGTTAAGGGTTAGGGTTAGGGTTAGGGTTAGGTTTAGCGGTCAGGGTTAGCTATAGGGTTAGGGTTAGTGTTAGGATTTAGGTTTAGGGTTTGGGTTTAGGGTCAGTGTTACGGTTAGCGTTATGGTTGAGGTTTAGCGTATGGTTCGGGTGAGGGTTAGGTATTAGAGTTAGGGTTAGGGTTAGGGTTAGGCTTAGGTTTAAAATTAGATTTAGGGGTTAGGGTTACGGTTAGGGTTAGTGGTTAGGGTTAGGGTTAGTGTTAAGGTTTAGGGTTAGGGTAAGGGTTACAGTTAGGGTTAGGGATTAGGGTTAAGGGTGAATGGTAGAGTTTAGGCTTAGGGTTAGGGTTAGGCTTTAGAGTTAGAGTTAGGCTTAAGGTTAGGGTTTATGGTTAGGGTTAAGGGTTAGGGTTAGAGTTTAGGGTTAGGGTTAGGTTTAGCTTTAGGGTTTAGGGTTAGGGAAAGTTTAGTGTTAGGGTTAGGGTTTACGGTTAAGGTTTAGGTTTAGGGTTAGGGTTAGTGTTATCGTTAGGATTTAAGGTCAGGGTTAGGGTTAGGGTGATGGTTTAGGGTTAGGGTAGGGTTATGGTTAGGGTTAGGTTTTAGGGTTAGGTTTATGTTTAGGGTTAGGGTGAGGGTTTAGGATTAGGGTTAGAGTTAGGGTTAGGGTTTATGGTTATGTTTAAGGGTTAGGGTTAAGGGTAGGGTTAGGGTTAGGGTTAGGGTTAGGTTTAGGGTTAAGGTTAGGGTTAGGTTTTAGGGTTAGGGTTAGGGTTACTTTTTAGGGTTAGGGTTAGGGTTAGGGATATGGTAGTGTTAGGGTGATGCTTGAGGTTTAGGGTATGGTTCGGGTTAGGGTTAGGTTTTATAGTCAGGGTTAGGGTTAGGGTTAGCATTAGGCTTAGGTTTTGGGATTAGAGTTAGGGTTAGGGGTTAGGGTTAGACTTGGGTTAGTGTTAAGGTTTAGGGTTAGGGTTAGGGTTATGGTTAGGGTTAGGGATTAGGGTTAAGGATTAAGGTTAGGGTTTTGGGTTAGGGTAGGGTTACGGTTAGGATTAGGTATTAGGGTTAGGTTTAGGGTTAGGGTTAGGGTTTAGGGTTAGAGTTAGGGTTAATGTTAGGGTTTAGGGTTGGGTTTAGGTTTAAGATTAGCGTTTGGGTTAGGGTTAGGGTTTTGGATTAGGGTTTGGGTTAGGGTTAGGGTTTAGAGTTAGGGTAAGAGTTATGGTTAGTGTTAGGGTTTAGAGTTAGGGTTAGGATTTAGGGTCAGGGTTAGGGTTAGGCTGATGGTTGAAGTTGAGGGTATGGTTAGGATTAGGGTTAGGTTTTAGAGTTAGGATTAATGTTAGGGTTAGGTTTTAGGGTTAGGGTTAGGGTTATGGTTAGGGTTAGGGATTAGGGTTAAGGATTAAGGTTAGGGTTTAGGGTTAGGGTAGGTTTACGGTTAGGGTTAGGTATTAGGGTTAGGTTTAGGGTTAGGGTTAGGGTTTAGGGTTAGAGTTAGGGTTAATGTTAGGGTTTAGTGTTTGGTTTAGGTTTAATGTTAGCGTTTGGGTTAGGGTTAGGGTTTTGTATTAGGGTTTGGGTTAGGGTTAGGGTTTAGAGTTAGGGTAAGAGTTATGGTTAGTGTTAGGGTTTAGAGTTAGGGTTAGGATTTAGGGTCAGGGTTAGGGTTAGGCTGATGGTTGAAGTTGAGGGTATGGTTAGGATTAGGGTTAGGTTTTAGAGTTAGGATTAATGTTAGGGTTAGGTTTTAGGGTTTGGGTTAGGGTTATGGTTAGGGTTAGTGTTAGGGTTATAGTTAGGGTTAGGGTTAGGGTTCTAGGTTAGGGTTAGGGTTCAGGGTTAGGGTTGGAGTTAGGGGTTAGGGTTAGGGTTAGGAGTAGGGGGTGGGGTTAGGGTTACGGGTTAGGGTTAGGGTTTAGGGTTAGAGTTAGGGGTTAGGATTTAGGGTTAGGGTTAGTGTTCAGGTTCAGGGTTAGGGTTTGGGTTTAGGGTTAGGTTTTAACTTTAGGGTAGGGTTAGGGTTTAGGGTTAGAGTTAGTGTTAGGGTTAGGGTTAGGGTTAGGGTTACAGGTTAGGGTGAAGGTGATGCTAAGGGTGAGGGTTAGGGTGAGGTTAAGGGTTAATTCTATGGTAAGGCTAGGGTTATAGCTTGTGTTATGGCAAGAATTATTTATAGAGATAAGTTTAGGTCTACAGCTAGGGTTAGGGTTAAGGTTAGGGTTCAGGGATGGGGTTAGGGTTTATAGTTTAGGTTATGGTTATGGTTAGGGTTAGGGGCTAGGTTAGGTTTGGGGGTTAGGGTTAGGGCTTAGGGTTAGGGTTTAGGGTTAGGCTTTAGGGTTTGGGTTAGGGTTAAAGGTTAGTTTTTAGGTTTAGGTTTATGGTTGGGGATTAGGGTTAGGGTTTACGTCTTGGGTTAGAGTTAGGGTTAGGGTTTCGTGTTTAGGTTTAGGGTTTGGGTTAGGATTAAGGGTCAGGGTTAGGGTTAGGATTATGTTTAGCATTAGGGTCAGCATTAGGGTTAGGGTTTAGGTTAAGGGTTAGGGTCAGGGTTAGGTTTTAGGGTTAGGGTTAGGCTTTAAACTTAGAGTTCAGGTTTAGGGTTAGGGTTAGGGTTAGGCTTTAGGTTTAGGGTTAGGGTTAGGATTAGGTTTAGGGTTAGGGGTTAGGGTTAGGGTTCAGGGTTACAGTTAGGTTTAGGGTTAGGGTTTTAGGTTAGGGTTAAGTTTAGGTTTAGGGTTAGGGTTAGGTTTAGGGTTAGGATTTAGGGTTAGGATTATGTTTAGTATTAGGGTCAGCATTAGGTTTAGGGTTTAGGTTAAGGGTTAGGGTCAAGGTTAGGTTTTAGGATTAGGGTTAGGTTTTGGCTTTAAATTTAGAGTTTAGGTTTAGGGTTAGGGTTAGAGTCAGGGTTAGGGTTAGGGGTTAGATTTAGGGTTGGTGGTTACGGTTAGGGTATAGGGTTAGGGTTAGGGTTGGGATTAGCGTTAGGGTTAGGGTTTAAGGTTAGGTTTAGGGTTAGGATTTAGGGTTAGGGTTAGGGTTTATGGTTAGGGTTAGGGTTAGGGTCAGGGTTAGGGTTTAGGGTTAAGGTTTAGGTTTAGCGTTAGGGTTATGGTTATGGTTAGCATTTAGGGTTAGTGTTACGGTTAGTGTGATGGTTTAGGGTTAGGTTAGGTTTACGTTTAGGGTAAGGTTTTAGGGTTAGGTTTAGTTTAAGGTAAGGGTTAGGGTTAGGGTTAGGGTTAGAGTTAGGGTTAGGTTTAGGGATAGGGTTAGGGTTAGGCTTTAGGGTTAGGGGTAAAGTTTAGGCTTTAGGTTTATGGTTAGGGTTAAGGTTAGGCTTTAGGGTTAGGGGTAAAGTTTATCATTAGGGTTAAGGGTTAGGGTTAGGGTTTGGGGTTAAGGTTAAAGTTAGGGGGTAGGATTAGGGTTAGGGGTTAGGGTTAAGGTTTATGTTTAGGGTAATGGGTTAGGATTAGGGTTAAGGTTTAGGGTTCGGGTTAGTGTTAGGGTTTGGTTTAGGGTTAGGATTAGGGCTAGTGCCAAGGTGAGGGTAAGATTGAGGGTGAGGGTTTAGGGTTAGGGTTTATGTTTAGGGTTCGTGTTAGGTTAGGGTTAGGATTTAGAGTCAGGGTTTGGGTTAAGGTGATCGTTTAGAGTTAGGGTTGGGTTAGGGTTAGGGTTAGGGTTTAAGGTTAGGTTTAGGGTTAGGGTTTAGGGTTAGGGTTAGGGTTAGGGTTTATGGTTAGGGTAAGTGTTATGGTCAGGGTTAGGGTTTAGGGTTAAGGTTTAGGTTTAGGGTTAGGGTTAGGGTTATGGTTAGCATTTAGGGTTAGTTTTACGGTTAGTGTGACGGTTTAGGGTTAGGTTTAGTTTTAGGGTAAGGTTAGTGTTTAGGGTTAGGGTTAAGGATTAGGGTTAGGGTTAGGGTCAGGGTTATGGTTAGGGGTAAAGGTTAGGCTTTAGGTTTATGGTTAGGTTTAAGGTTAGGCTTTAGGGTTAGAGTTAAAGTTTATCGTTAGGGTTAAGGGTTAAGGTTAGGGGTTAGGGTTAGGGTTTAGGTTAGGGTTAGGGTTAGTGTTAGGTTTAGGGTTAGGATTTAGTGTTAGGGTTAGGTTTAGTATTTAGGGTCTGCATTATGTTTAGGGTTCAGATTGAGGGTTAGGGTCAGGGTTAGGGTTTAGGGTTAGGGTTTAGGGTTAGGGTTAGTGTTAGGGTTAGGGGTAGGTTTTATGTTTAGATTTAGGGGTAGATTTTAGTGTCAGGGTTAGGGTTAGGGTTAGCGTTTAGGGTTAGAGTTAGGCTTAGCGTTAGGGGTTAGAGTTAGGGTTGGGGATTATGGTTAGGGTTTAGGGTTAGGGTTAGGGTTAGGGATTAGCGTTAGGGTTATGGTTTAGGGTTAGGTTTAGGGTTAGGGTTTAGGGTTAGGGCTAGGGTTAGGGTTAGAGTTAGGGTTTAGGGTTAGGGTTAATTTTCGGGTTAGGGTTAGGGTTAGGGTTGGGATTTAGGGTCTGGGTTAGGGTTAGGGTTTTTGTTAGGGTTAGGGTTAGGGTTAGGTTTTAGTGTTAGTGTTAGGGTTAGAGTTAGGATTAGGGTTAGGGTTTGGGTTTAGTGTTAGTGTTAGGGTTAGGGGTAGGGTTAAAGGTTGGGGTTTATGTTTAGGTTTAGGGTTATGAATAGAGTTTGGGTTAGGGTTTAGGTTTAGGAGTTAAGGTTAGGGTAGGCGGTTAGAGTTCGGGTTTAGGTTTAGGGTTAGGATTATGGTTTAAGGTTAGGATTTATGTTTAGGGTTAGGGTTAGAATTTAGGATCAGGGTTAGGGTTAGGGGTTAGTGTTTAGGGTTAGGGTTAGGGTTTAGGGTTTAGGGTTAGGGTTTAGGTTTAGGTTTAGGTTTTAGGGTTAGTTTTAGGGTTTTGGGTTAGGGTTAGGGTTAGCGTGAGTGTAAGGTTAAAGTTGTGGTTAGGTTTTAGGGTTAGGGTTAGGGTTAGGTTTTTGGTTAGGGTTAGGAATAGGGTTAGGGTTAGTGTTAAGGGTTAGGGTTAGGGTAAGGGTTAGTGTTAGTTTTAAGGTTAGGGTTTAGGGTTAAGGTTACAGTTAGGGTTAGGATTAGGGTTAAGGGTTTCGGTTAGGATTAGGGTTAGTGTTAGGTTTAAGGTTAGGGTTAGGTTTCAGGGTTAGTGTTAGGGTTTGGTTTAGGGTTAGGGTTAGGGTTAAGGGTTACGGTTAGGGTTAGGGTTAGTGTTAGCTTTAAGGTTAGGGTTAGGTTTCAGGGTTAGGGTTAGGGTTAGGGTTTGGGTTAGGGTTAGGGTTAGGGGTAATGTCAGGGTGAAGGTGAGATTGAGGGTGAGGGTGAGGGTTAGGGTGAGGATTAGGGTTAGGGTTAGGGTTTTGGGTTTGGGTTTATATTCAGGGTTCGTGTTTGGGTTAGGATTTAGGGTCAGGTTTTGGCTTAAGTTGATGGTATAGGGTTAGGGTTCGGTTTTAGGGTTAGGGTTAGGGTTAGGTTTAGAGGTTAGGGTTAGGATTTATTGTTAGGGTTAAGGGTTAGAGTTAGGGTTAGGGGTTAAGTTTAGGGTTAGGGGTTAGGGTTATGATTAGGGTTAGTGTTAGGCTTAAGCTTAAGGTTATGTTTTAGGGTTAGGGTTGGGATTAGCGTTAGGGTTAGGGTTTAAGGTTAGGTTTAGGGTTAGGGTTTAGGGTTAGGGTTAGGGTTTATGGTTAGGGTAAGTGTTATGGTCAGGGTTAGGGTTTAGGGTTAAGGTTTAGGTTTAGGGTTAGGGTTAGGTTTTATGTTTAGGTTTAGGGTTCTGGTTATAGGTTAGGGTTTTGGGTTAGTGTTAGCGTGATGGTTAGTATTAGGGTTCAGGTTTAGGGTTAGGATTTAGGGTCAGGGTTAGGGTTAGGGTAATGGTTGAGGTTTAGGGTATGGTTACGGTTAGGGTTAGGTTTTAGAGTTTGGGGTAGGGTTAGAGTGCGGGTGAGGGTTAGGAGTTAGGCTTAGAATTAGGGTTAGGTTTACGGTTTATGGTTAGCGTTAAGAGTTAGGGTTAGGGTTAGGGTTTATTTTGAGGGTTAAGGGTTACAGTTAGGATTATGGATTAGAGTTAGGGTTAGGGTTAGGGTTTGGGTTTAGTGTTAGGTTTAGGGTTTAAGGTTAGTGTTTAGGTTTAGGGTTAAGGTTGGGTATTAGGGTTACGGTTAGTGTGTGGGTTAGGGTTTGGTTAGGGTTAGAGGTTAGTGTTAGGGTTATGGTTAGGGTTAGGGTTAGAGTTAGGGTTACAGTTTAGGATTACGGATAGGCTTAGGGTTAGGATTAGGGTTAGGGTGTTGGTTTAGTGTTAATGTTAGGGTTTAGGGTTAAGATTTAGGTTTAGGGATAGCGTTAGGGTTAGGGGTTAGGGTTTAGGATTATGGTTTGGATTAGG
Source organism: Corynorhinus townsendii (assembly GCA_026230045.1). Taxonomy (NCBI): domain Eukaryota; kingdom Metazoa; phylum Chordata; class Mammalia; order Chiroptera; family Vespertilionidae; genus Corynorhinus; species Corynorhinus townsendii. The sequence goes on from JAPDVU010000020.1 coordinate 109,320, forward strand.
GTTAGGGTTTGTGGTTAGGGTTAAGGGTTAGGTTTAGGGGTAGGGTTAGGTTTAGGTTTAGGGTTAAGGGTAAAGGTTATGCTTTAGGTTTATGGTTAGGGTTAAGGTTAGGCTTCAGGGTTAGGGTTAGGGTTTATCGTTAGGTTTAAGGTTAGGGTTAGCGTTTGGGGTTAGGGTAAGGATTAGGGGTTAGGTTTAGGGTTAAGGTTTATGTTTAGGGTTATGGATTAGGGTTAATTTTAATATTTAGGGTTAGGGTTATGATTTGGTTTAGGGTTAGGGTTAGAGGTAGTGTCAGGGTTAGGGTTAGGGTTAGTGTTAGGGTCAGGATTAGGATTAGGGTGATGGTTTAGGGTTAGGGTAGGGTTCAGTTTTAGGGTTAGGGTTAGGGTTAGGATTTAAGGTTAGTGTTTATGTTTAGGGTTAAGGTTTGGGATTAGGGTTAGGGTTAGGGTTTGGGTTAGGGTTTGGTTAGGGTTAGGGTTAGAGTTAGGGTTATGGTTTAGGATTAGGGGTAGGCTTAGGGTTAAGGTTAGGGTTAGGGTGATGGTTTAGTGTTAATGTTAGGGTTTACGGTTAAGTTTTAAGTTTAGGGTTAGCGTTAAGGGAAGGGTTAAGGGTTACTATTATGGTTTAGATTTGGGTTAGAGTTTGTTGTTAGGGCTAAGGGTTAGGTTTAGGGGTAGGGTTAGGGTAAGCATTAGGGTTAGGTTTTAGGTTTAGGGTTATGGTTAGTGTTAATGTTTAGGGTGAGGGCTAGGGTTAGTGTTATTGGTTAGGGTTACGGTTAGGGTTAAGGGTTAGGGTTTATTGTTAGGGTTAAGGGCTAGGGTTTAGGGTTAGGGTTAAGGTTAGGCTTTAGGGTTAGAGTTAAAGTTTATCGTTAGGGTTAAGGGTTAAGGTTAGGGGTTAGGGTTAGGGTTTAGGTTTAGGGTTAGGGTTAGTGTTAGGTTTAGGGTTAGGATTTAGGGTTAGGGTTAGGTTTAGTATTTAGGGTCAGCATTATGTTTAGGGTTCAGATTAAGGGTTAGGGTCAGGGTTAGGGTTTAGGGTTAGAGTTAGGGTTAGTGTTTAGGGTTAGGGTTTAGGTTTAGGTTTAGGGTTAGGGTTAGTGTTAGGGTTAGGGTTAGGGTTAGGGTTTGTGTTTAGGGTGAGGGCTAGGGTTAGTGTTAGGGGTTGGGTTAGGGTTAGGGTTGGCCGTTAAGGTTAGGGTTTAGGTTTAGGGTTATCATTAGGGTTAGTGATGGGGTTTAGGATTAGGATTTGGGTTTATGGTTAGGGTTAAGGGTTAAGGTTAGGCTTGGGGTTAGGGTTAGGGTTAGGGTTGGGTTAGGGTTAGGGGTTAGTGTTAGGGTTATGGTTAGGGTTATGGTTAGAGTTAGGATTCCTCTTAAGGATTAGGGTTAGGCTTAGGGTTAGGGTGATGGTTTAGTGTTAATGTTAGGGTTTAGGGTTAAGGTTTAGCTTTAGGTTTAGCGTTAGGGTTTGGGTTAGGGTTTCGGATTATGGTTTCGGTTAGGGTTAGGGTTTGTGGTTCGGGTTAAGGGTTAGGTTTAGGGGTAGGGTTAGGGTTAGGGTTAGGTTTTAGGGTTAGGGTTAGGGTTAGGGTTAGGGGTAAAGATAAGGCTTTAGGTTTAGGGTTAGGATTAAAGATAGGCTTTAGAGTTAGGGTTAGGGGTTAGGGTTAGGGTTTTTGTTAGGGTTAGGGTTTAGGGTTAGGGTTTAGGTTAGGGTTAGGGTTAGGGTTAGGGTTAGGGTTAGGGTTAGGGTTTATGGTTAGGGTAAGTGTTATGGTCAGGGTTAGGGTTTAGGGTTAAGGTTTAGGTTTAGGGTTAGGGTTAGGTTAGGTTTTATGTTTAGGTTTAGTGTTCTGGTTATAGGTTAGGGTTTTGGGTTAGGGTTAGCGTGAGGGTTAGTATTAGGGTTCAGGTTTAGGGTTAGTATCTAGGGTCAGGGTTAGGGTTAGGGTAATGATTGACGTTTAGGGTATGTTTACGGTTAGGGTTAGGTTTTAGAGTTTGGGTTAGGGTTAGGGTGCGGGTGAGGCTTAGGAGTTAGGCTTAGAGTTAGGGTTAGGTTTACGGTTTATGGTTAGCGTTAAGGGTTAGGGTTAGGGTTAGGGTTTATTTTGAGGGTTAAGGTTTACGGTTAGGATTATGGATTAGAGTTAGGGTTAGGGTTAGGGTTTGGGTTTAGTGTTACGGTTAGGGTTTAAGGTTAGTGTTTAGGTTTAGGGTTAAGGTGTGGGATTAGGGTTAAGGTTAGTGTGTGGGTTAGGGTTTGGTTAGGGTTAGAGGTTAGTGTTAGGGTTATGGTTAGGGTTAGGGTTAGAGTTAGGGTTACGGTTTAGGATTACGGATAGGTTTAGGGTTAGGATTAGGGTTAGGGTGATGGTTTAGTGTTAATGTTAGGGTTTTGGGTTAAGATTTAGGTTTAGGGTTAGCGTTAGGGTTAGGGGTTAGGGTTTAGGATTATGGTTTGGATTAGGGTTAGGGTTTGTGGTTAGGGTTAAGGGTTAGGTTAGGCTTTAGGTTTAGGGTTAGGGTTAAGGTTAGGCTTCAGGGTTAGGGTTAGGGTTTATCGTTAGGTTTAAGGTTAGGGTTAGCGTTTGGGGTTAGGGTAAGGATTAGGGGTTAGGTTTAGGGTTAAGGTTTATGTTTAGGGTTATGGATTAGGGTTAATGTTAATATTTAGGGTTAGGGTTATGTTTTGGTTTAGGGTTAGGGTTAGAGCTAGTGTCAGGGTTAGGGTTAGGGTTAGGGTTAGGTTAAGGTTAATGTTAGGATTTAGAGTTAGGGATTACTTTTGGGTTAGAGTTAGGGTTAGGGTTAGGTTTTAGGATTATGGTTTGGGTTAGGTTTAAGGTTAGGATTTATGGTTAGGCTTAAGGGTTAGGTTTACAGCTAGGGTTAGGGTTATGGTTAGGTTTTATGGTTAGGTTTAGTGTTAGGGATAGTTTTTAGGGTGAGGGCTAGGGTTAGTTTTAGGGGTGAGGGTTAGGTTTAGAGGTTAGGGTTAGCGTTTATTGTTAGGGTTAAGGTTTAGGGTTAGGATTAGGTTTAGGGGTTAAGGTTAGGGTTAGGGGTTAGGGTTATGATTAGGGTTAGTGTTATGGTTAAGTTTTGGGTTAGGTTTTAGGGTTAGGGTTAGGCTTAGGTTTAGTTTTTAGGTTTGGGTTTAGAGTTATGGTAGGGGTTAGGGTTCGGGTGAGGGTTAGTATTAGGGTTTAGGTTTAGGGTTAGAATTTAGGGTCAGGGTTAGGGTTAGGGTGATGGTTGAGGTTTAGGGTATGGTTAGGGTTAGGGTTAGCTTTTAGAGTTAGGGTTAGGGTTAGGATGAGGGTTAGGGTTAGGGGTTAGTGTTAGGGTTAGGGTTAGGTTTAGGGTTTATGGTTAGGGTTAAGGGTTAGGTTTTTGGGTAGGTTTTGGGTTACGGTTACGTTTAGGGTTATGGTTAGGGGTAGGGGTTAGGTTTAAGGTTAGTGTTAGATTTAGGGTTAGGGTTAGGGTTAGGGTTAGTGTTAGGGTTAGCGTTAGGGTTAAGGTTGGGGTTAAGGTTAGGGTTAGGTTTCAGCGTTAGGGTTAGGGCTAGGGTTAGTTTTTAGGGTTAGGGTTAGTGTTAGGGTTTGGGTTAGGGTTTATGTTTAGGGTTCGTGTTTGGGTTAGGATTTAGGGTATGTTTAGGGTTAGGGTTAGATTTAGGTTTAGAGTTAGGGTTAGGGTTAGGGTTTATTTTTAGCGTTAAGGGTTACCATTAGGGTTAGGGGTTAGGTTTAGGGTTAGCGATAGGGCTGGGTTAGGGTTTAGGATTTTGGTTTGTGTTAGGGTTAGGGTTTATGGTTAGGGTTAGTGTTAGGGTTAGGGGTAGTGTTAGGGTTAGGGGTTAAGGTTAGGATTTAGGATTAGGGTTAGGTTTAGGATTAGGGTTAGGGTTAGGGTTAGTGTCAGGGTGAGGGTGAGATTGATGGTGAGGATGAGGGTTAGGGTGAGGGTTTTGGGTTAGGGTAGGTTTAAGGTTAGGGTTCGGTTTTAGGGTTAGGGTTAGGGTTAGCTTTTAGGTTTAGGGTTAGGTTTAGGGTTAAGGTTAGGGGTTAGGGTTAGGTTTTAGGTTTAGGGTTAGGGTTAGGGTTAAGGTTAGGGGTTAGGGTTATGGTTAGGTTTAGATTTAGGGTTAGGGTTAGGGTTTAGGTTTAATGTTAGTTTTTAGGGTTAAGGGTAGGGTTTATTTTTATTGTTAAGGGTTACAGTTAGGGTTAGGGTTTAGGTTTAGGGTTATCATTAGGGTTAGTGATGGGGTTTAGGATTAGGATTTGGGTTTATGGTTAGGGTTAAGGGTTAAGGTTAGGCTTGGGGTTAGGGTTAGGGTTAGGGTTGGGTTAGGGTTAGGGGTTAGTGTTAGGGTTATGGTTAGGGTTATGGTTAGAGTTAGGATTCCTCTTAAGGATTAGGGTTAGGCTTAGGGTTAGGGTGATGGTTTAGTGTTAATGTTAGGGTTTAGGGTTAAGGTTTAGCTTTAGGTTTAGCGTTAGGGTTTGGGTTAGGGTTTCGGATTATGGTTTCGGTTAGGGTTAGGGTTTGTGGTTCGGGTTAAGGGTTAGGTTTAGGGGTAGGGTTAGGGTTAGGGTTAGGTTTTAGGGTTAGGGTTAGGGTTAGGGTTAGGGGTAAAGATAAGGCTTTAGGTTTAGGGTTAGGATTAAAGATAGGCTTTAGAGTTAGGGTTAGGGGTTAGGGTTAGGGTTTTTGTTAGGGTTAGGGTTTAGGGTTAGGGTTTAGGTTAGGGTTAGGGTTAGGGTTAGGGTTAGGGTTAGGGTTAGGGTTTATGGTTAGGGTAAGTGTTATGGTCAGGGTTAGGGTTTAGGGTTAAGGTTTAGGTTTAGGGTTAGGGTTAGGTTAGGTTTTATGTTTAGGTTTAGTGTTCTGGTTATAGGTTAGGGTTTTGGGTTAGGGTTAGCGTGAGGGTTAGTATTAGGGTTCAGGTTTAGGGTTAGTATCTAGGGTCAGGGTTAGGGTTAGGGTAATGATTGACGTTTAGGGTATGTTTACGGTTAGGGTTAGGTTTTAGAGTTTGGGTTAGGGTTAGGGTGCGGGTGAGGCTTAGGAGTTAGGCTTAGAGTTAGGGTTAGGTTTACGGTTTATGGTTAGCGTTAAGGGTTAGGGTTAGGGTTAGGGTTTATTTTGAGGGTTAAGGTTTACGGTTAGGATTATGGATTAGAGTTAGGGTTAGGGTTAGGTTTTGGGTTTAGTGTTACGGTTAGGGTTTAAGGTTAGTGTTTAGGTTTAGGGTTAAGGTGTGGGATTAGGGTTAAGGTTAGTGTGTGGGTTAGGGTTTGGTTAGGGTTAGAGGTTAGTGTTAGGGTTATGGTTAGGGTTAGGGTTAGAGTTAGGGTTACGGTTTAGGATTACGGATAGGTTTAGGGTTAGGATTAGGGTTAGGGTGATGGTTTAGTGTTAATGTTAGGGTTTTGGGTTAAGATTTAGATTTAGGGTTAGCGTTAGGGTTAGGGGTTAGGGTTTAGGATTATGGTTTGGATTAGGGTTAGGGTTTGTGGTTAGGGTTAAGGGTTAGGTTAGGCTTTAGGTTTAGGGTTAGGGTTAAGGTTAGGCTTCAGGGTTAGGGTTAGGGTTTATCGTTAGGTTTAAGGTTAGGGTTAGCGTTTGGGGTTAGGGTAAGGATTAGGGGTTAGGTTTAGGGTTAAGGTTTATGTTTAGGGTTATGGATTAGGGTTAATGTTAATATTTAGGGTTAGGGTTATGTTTTGGTTTAGGGTTAGGGTTAGAGCTAGTGTCAGGGTTAGGGTTAGGGTTAGGGTTAGGTTAAGGTTAATGTTAGGATTTAGAGTTAGGGATTACTTTTGGGTTAGAGTTAGGGTTAGGGTTAGGTTTTAGGATTATGGTTTGGGTTAGGTTTAAGGTTAGGATTTATGGTTAGGCTTAAGGGTTAGGTTTACAGCTAGGGTTAGGGTTATGGTTAGGTTTTATGGTTAGGTTTAGTGTTAGGGATAGTTTTTAGGGTGAGGGCTAGGGTTAGTTTTAGGGGTGAGGGTTAGGTTTAGAGGTTAGGGTTAGCGTTTATTGTTAGGGTTAAGGTTTAGGGTTAGGATTAGGTTTAGGGGTTAAGGTTAGGGTTAGGGGTTAGGGTTATGATTAGGGTTAGTGTTATGGTTAAGTTTTGGGTTAGGTTTTAGGGTTAGGGTTAGGCTTAGGTTTAGTTTTTAGGTTTGGGTTTAGAGTTATGGTAGGGGTTAGGGTTCGGGTGAGGGTTAGTATTAGGGTTTAGGTTTAGGGTTAGAATTTAGGGTCAGGGTTAGGGTTAGGGTGATGGTTGAGGTTTAGGGTATGGTTAGGGTTAGGGTTAGCTTTTAGAGTTAGGGTTAGGGTTAGGATGAGGGTTAGGGTTAGGGGTTAGTGTTAGGGTTAGGGTTAGGTTTAGGGTTTATGGTTAGGGTTAAGGGTTAGGTTTTTGGGTAGGTTTTGGGTTACGGTTACGTTTAGGGTTATGGTTAGGGGTAGGGGTTAGGTTTAAGGTTAGTGTTAGATTTAGGGTTAGGGTTAGGGTTAGGGTTAGTGTTAGGGTTAGCGTTAGGGTTAAGGTTGGGGTTAAGGTTAGGGTTAGGTTTCAGCGTTAGGGTTAGGGCTAGGGTTAGTTTTTAGGGTTAGGGTTAGTGTTAGGGTTTGGGTTAGGGTTTATGTTTAGGGTTCGTGTTTGGGTTAGGATTTAGGGTATGTTTAGGGTTAGGGTTAGATTTAGGTTTAGAGTTAGGGTTAGGGTTAGGGTTTATTTTTAGCGTTAAGGGTTACCATTAGGGTTAGGGGTTAGGTTTAGGGTTAGCGATAGGGCTGGGTTAGGGTTTAGGATTTTGGTTTGTGTTAGGGTTAGGGTTTATGGTTAGGGTTAGTGTTAGGGTTAGGGGTAGTGTTAGGGTTAGGGGTTAAGGTTAGGATTTAGGATTAGGGTTAGGTTTAGGATTAGGGTTAGGGTTAGGGTTAGTGTCAGGGTGAGGGTGAGATTGATGGTGAGGATGAGGGTTAGGGTGAGGGTTTTGGGTTAGGGTAGGTTTAAGGTTAGGGTTCGGTTTTAGGGTTAGGGTTAGGGTTAGCTTTTAGGTTTAGGGTTAGGTTTAGGGTTAAGGTTAGGGGTTAGGGTTAGGTTTTAGGTTTAGGGTTAGGGTTAGGGTTAAGGTTAGGGGTTAGGGTTATGGTTAGGTTTAGATTTAGGGTTAGGGTTAGGGTTTAGGTTTAATGTTAGTTTTTAGGGTTAAGGGTAGGGTTTATTTTTATTGTTAAGGGTTACAGTTAGGGTTAGGGTTTAGGTTTAGTGTTAGCGATAGGGCTGGGTTAGGGTTTATGATTTTGGTTTGTGTTAGGGTTAGGGTTTATGGTTAGGGTTAGTGTTAGGGTTAGGGGTAGTGTTAGGGTTAGGGGTTAGGGTTATGGGTTAAGGTTAGGATTTAGGGTTAGGGTTAGGGTTAGGATTAGTGTTAGGGTTAGGGTTAGTGTCAGGGTGAGGGTGAGATTGATGGTGAGGATGAGGGTTAGGGTGAGGGTTTTGGGTTAGGGTTTATTTTTAGGGTTCGTGTTTGGGTCAGGATTTAGGGTCAGGGTTTGGGTAGGGTGATGGTTTAGGGTTAGGGTAGGTTTAAGGTTAGGGTTCGGATTTAGGGTTAGTGTTAGGGTTAGGTTTTAGGTTTAGGGTTAGGTTTAGGGTTAAGGTTAGGGGTTAGGTTTAGGTTTTAGGTTTAGGGTTAGGGTTAGGGTTAAGGTTAGGGGTTAGGGTTATGGTTAGGTTTAGATTTAGGGTTAGGGTTGGGTTAGGGTTTAGGTTTAATGTTAGGGTTTAGGGTTAGGGGTAGGGTTTATTTTTAGGGTTAAGGGTTACAGTTAGGGTTAGGGTTTAGGTTTAGGGTTAGCGTTAGGGCTGGGTTAGGGTTTAGGATTATGGTTTGTGTTAGGCTTAGGGTTTATGGTTAGGGCTAGGGCTAGGGTTTAGGCTGGAGTCATTGCTAATACTAGGTTTAGGGCTATTGTTAATTTTAGAGATTCGGTAAGGGTTAAGATTAAGGTTAGGATAAGGGTTAAGTCTTGGGTAATGGCTAATATTAATGTTAGGGTTAAGGAGCGTAGGACTTGGGCTAGGGCTAAGTTTAGGTTTAGGTTAGGGTTAGGGCTCTGATTATGGGTTAGTTTTAGGGTTTGTGTTAAGGATAGGGCTACATTTAGGGTTAGAGATTGGGTTTGGGCTAGTGCTAGTATTAGGTCTAGGATTAGGGTCAGGGTTAAGGCTAGTGTTAGGGCTTAGGTTAGGGCTAGTATTATGGTTAGGTTTAGGTCTTGGGCTTGTGTTACAGTTAGGTTTATGGTTAGGGCTATAGTTAGGATTAGGGTTAGGGCCAGAGCTATGGATAGGCTTATGGCTAGGGTATGGGTCAGGGTTATGGTTAAGGATAGGGTTAGGTTTAGGATTAGTTTTAGGGCTAGGTTCGGGCAAGGGTTAGGTTTAGGGTTAGGTTAAGGTCAGGGCTGTGGTTAATGTTAAGGCTAAATTTAGGAATTGGGCAAGGACTTGGGCTAGTGCTAGGCTAATGGCTAGTGTTAGTGCTAGTTTAGGGTTAGGGTTTGGTTTAGGGTTTGGATTAGGGTTACGTTTTAGGGCAAGTTAGGGTTAGGGTTAACGCTAGGATTAGGCATGGTGTTATGGTTAGGGTTATGGTTAGGGTTAAGACTAGGTCTCAGAATAAGGGTATGGTTGGGATTAGGGTTTGTGTAGGGTTAAGATTAGGGTAACCTTTAGTGCTATGGTTAGAGTTATGGTAAAGTTAGGGTTAGGGTTAGAGTTAGGGCTAGGGCTATGGCTAGTGTGAGGGTTAGAGTTAGGGCTGAGTTTAGGGTAAGTTTATGTTTAACATTAGGACTAGGCTTAGGGTTAGGTTAGGGTTTTGGTGTATAAACATTTGGAATTCACAATTAATGATATTCAATCACTGGACAAAAGTGAATGTAACACTGAGAATTAAGAATGTTAGACTAGGGAAATATTTAGAAATGCAATTGAAACAGTAGGTATACCTTTTTATAGAGCCGTAATATCTAGTGGATACTGTTTAATCACTGGAAATCATGTTCAAAGAGAAGATAACTAATTTGGATACTGCTGTCATTTAAAATTCAGTCTCAAGGAGTTGGCATTTTTGAAGGAAGGTTGAATAAACAGTTTAACATTCATTTTCTTAGGTCTCACTTACCTTAGTTATTTTCATACAGCTGATATGACAGTTTAGGTTTATGGCTAGTGTTAGGGCTAGAAGTATGGCTAATACTGGAGTTAGGGTTAGAGCTATTGTTAGGGTTAGGGTTTTGGTAAGGGTTAAGATTAAGGATAGGGTTAGGGTAAGGCTAGCATTAGGGCTTGGGTTATGACTGTTAGGTCAAGGCAGGGAGGAAGTCCGGAGCCTATGCATGCATCTGCAAGGTAGATGGTGACAGAGATTACTGGGACCTTCCTAGACCCCTGGCCCAAGGCAAATTCCACACCTCTCATGCCCTCCACCCTCCCCTCACTAATCAGCTGTATAAAAGGAGTAACTATGCCCCCTTTTTGGCGCGAACTTCCCTGGCCCACCTTGGGACCAGCGAATTTCGCCCATGAGCACAAGATTAAAACCACCCTTTTCTAATCGCCTGGACTCTCTGTGTTTTGTCTCCTGCATGGCAAACCTCTCATCTGGTGCTGGACTCGGATGGGGGCAAGCTCTGTTTGACCTTTAATTGTCCGGGGGCCTCCCACTCCCCCTCTTCTTCTTTCTTCGTGGCTCCGGATACTAAGCCTTCTTCTCCTGGCTTGGCAGATTCAGTGGGTAAATCCTAGCTCTTATTGATTCCTAGCAGTTTTTCTTCTGGTGTTTCTGTCCATAAACCACGGCTTGCGTCAGAGATTGCCTTCCGGGCCCCTCCAGGAGGGGTTCTAAATCTGTGGAGGCAGTGGAGACGTTCCTGCCCGCCTCGGTTCTTCAGCCTTAGGGCCTCACTCCAGACCCCAGGGGTAGGGGAGATGTCCCCTGCTGTCCTTCGGGTTCCCCATCTGTAGCCTTGGCTCAACAATTGGGACGCCTGTCCTTGGGCCTTCACTACTGACCCTAGGCTTCAGTATGGGCAATCAAAAAACCAAATCTGATCCTAAAACCAAATCTGGTGCCTTCTCATCAATCTGACTAAGCTAATCCTGTCCCAGGATCTGCGTCTTAAATGCCTCATTTACTTCTGTAACTTGGCATGGCCTCAGTATGAATTGGACCATGGGTCAAAATGGCCTGAGTACGGGACTTTCGACCTCAGCATCCTAACTGACCTCAGTAAATAACTAACTGATCTCAGTCATCCTAACTGCCAACGATCCAGGAAGTGGCCTGAGGTTCCATATGTCCAGGCCTTTTTCTATCTGCGCTTCGGTCCCTCCCTCTGCTCCTCCTGTTCCACAGCCCAGGTTCTCCTAGCTCGCGAGAAACCCCCTCTACCTACCGACACACCTCCACATTCCGCCTTATCTGAACCCCCTGAGAATCTGTCCTCCCCTCCTACTGGCCCACCTCCTTACTCCACAGCTTCTTCTGCCATACCTCCAGTTCCCACCCTTCTCCCATACTCACTCCAGGACCTCCCTCCACAGTCCCTTCCCCCAGTGCCTACTCCCTTACCTGTTGACATTCCCCTTCACCCACCATCACATGCTTGCCCAGTCAGCAGGCACACCAGCTTCCAGGCTCCTCCTCTCCCCTGCCCCTTCCGGGAAGTTGCAGGGGCTGAATGAGTGATCAGGGTCCATGATCCCTTCTCTCTGTCAGATCTCGCACAGATTGAGATGTGGCTGAGGTCCTCTGCTGCCAACCTCACCGCATCCGTCAAGGAATTTCGACACTTTTCTCAGGCCTATGACCTCACCTGGTATGACATCCATGTCATTCTTACTTCCACCCTAACATCAGATGAAAGGGAAAGGGTCTTAGGAGCAGCGACGGACCACGCAGATCAGGTCCACCTTACAGATGCCTCTATGCCAGTGGGGGCCCAGGCCGTTCCTCGTCAGGAACCAGGTTGGGAGTACCAACTAGATACTCCCAAAGGGCGAGATGGGTGCTGATGTGGTGACCAGATGCTCCAATGCCTGATAGCCGGCCTACAGGCCGTCTCCCACAAGGTAGTTCATTTTGACAAGCTGAGGGAAGTTACTCATGGACCAGATGAGAACACTGCGGTCTTCCTTAACCGGCTGGCTGAAGCTCTGACCTTATATACTCCTCTGGACCCTGGGTCCCCAGCCGGAGAGACAGTTTTAGCCACACACTTCATTTCACAGTCAGCCCCAGATATTCGAAAGAAATTAATAAAGGTGGAGGATGGCCCTCAGACTCCTGTTTGGTATCTAGTGAATATGGCATTTAAAGTTTTTAATGCCCGTGAGGAGCAAGCAGAATTGGATATTGAGGCCCGCCTTCAACAAAAGGTGACTCTGCAAACTCAAGCCTTGGTACCAGCCTTGAGGGAGAGGGCAGCCATGCACAGTCCAAAGGAGACTGTGCATGGTGGGGGTGCAAGGAGAGGACGAGTGCCACCTGGAGAATGCTTCAAGTATGGGAATGAGGGTCACTGGGCAAAGCAGTGCCCTCAGCCCTGGGCTCCAACCCAGCCCTGCCCAACACGCAGTCAAAACGGCCACTGGAAAAGTGACTGCCCCTGGAAAAGTGACAGACCCTCTGTGTCTCAGTGTAGAGGGGCTGCCCCTCCAGGTAATGACCCGCTGCTGGCCATGCTGGGACTGGCTGAAGACTGAAGATGCCCAGACTTGACGACCCCCATCACCCTGCCCTAGCCCAGGGTAATGTTCAAGGTAGCAGCAGGTAAGAAGATCTCCTACCTGATTGATACGGGGGCTACCTTCTCTGTCCTGCACTCCTTTTCTGGGCAACTCTTCCCATCCATGATCCCGGTAATGGGTATTGACGGCAAATCCACCTGCCAGCTGGCCACCAGGCTCCTTCCCTGTCTCCTCGATGATAGTCCTATAACCCACTCATTCCTAGTCATGCCTTTGTGCCCCATGCCCCTTTTAGGACGGGGTATCCTCAACAAAATAGGAGCCACTCTGTAGCTCACTCGGAGTCCTTCAGCCTCCCTGCTTCTTCTGCTCCTGGCCCCCTCCCTTCACAGGAACACTGATCCCACACTGCCTGCATCCCTTGTCAACCCAAAGGTATGGGATACCTCTACACTGACACCATACCCCAGTCAGGATCAGGCTCAAGGACCCCACCTCATTTCCCTCCCGTCCCCAGGTTCCTATCTCCCTTACTCATCACCGAGGGCTCAAACCCCTCATTACTCTGCTTCTGGGGCAGGGTCTCCTCATACCTATCAACTCTCCCTGCAACACCCTTATCCTCCCCATCAGGAAGTCAGACGGGACCTACCGGCTGGTGCAGGACCTCTGACTAATCAATGATGCAATGGTCCCCATCCACCCAGTGGTCCCCAATCCTTACACTCTTCTTTCCTGCATCCCACCTGCTACCACCCACTTTTCTGTCCTTGACCTCAAGGACTCCTTCTTTACCATCCCTCTGGATCCAGACTCTTACCATGTGTTTGCATTTACTTGGGAGGAACCAGAGGAACAGGTATCCCGCCAACTCACTTGGACAGTTTTGCCACAGGGGTTCAGAGACAGCCCTCATCTGTTTGGCCAGACCTTAGCCAGAGACCTCCAACAATGCTCATTAGGATCCAGCAATCTTCTCCAGTACACAGATGATCTCCTTCTCTGCAGCCCCTCTGTAGACATTTCTCGGAGGCAGACAGCTGGCCTCCTCAACTTTCTAGGGGACAAAGGATACCATGTGTACCCTGCCAAGGCACAACTGTCAGCCCCCACTGTCACTTACTTGGGGATCTGTCTGATGCCCAGTTCCCGAGGGTTGACAGTTGACCGAGCACAGGCAATACTAGACCTACAGCCTCCCACTTCTGCGGAACAGATCTTGTCCTTTCTAGGGCTGGTAGGATTCTTCCGCCATTGGGTCCCAAATTTGCTCTCCTAGCTAAGCCTCTATACCAGGCAGCTAAAGAAACACCAACAGGCCCCCTCTCCTCACCCTCCCTCGTTTGCCAGGCTTTTTCTAAGCTCCGGGATGCCCTCCTGACATCTCCCTCTCTTTCTCCCAGACATCTCTAAGCCTATCCAACTATTTACTGATGAGAAACAGGGAATAGCTAAGGAGGTCCTCAGCCAGCCCCTAGGGCCAGCCTTCACCCCCGTACCCTACCTGTCCAGACAGCTTGATTCCATGGTTCGGGGATGGCAACCCTGCCTCCGGGATCTGGCTGCAGCCACTACTCTCACCAAGGAGGCCCAGAAGATCTGACTCCAGCAACCCATACAGGTCTTCTCCACCCATAGACTACAGGATCTTCTGTCTCACCAATCCTTATCTCTCCTTGCCCCCTCTCCCATGCAGGAACTCCATCTCCTGTTCCTCGAGAGTCCTGACATCTCCCTAACTCAGTCCCCAGCCCTGAACCCAGCCACTCTCCTTCCTGCTGCCTCCACTGAACCTGTGGCAACACACTCCTGCCCCGAGGTCATCGAGGCCCTCATTCAACATCGGGCGGGCCTCTCAGATCTTCCTCTCTCTAATCCTGACTTAACTCTGTTTGTGAATGGAAGCTCTTGCCTAGACCCCCAGGGATGTTGGAAAGCCACCTATGTGGTAGTAACACTTGAGCAGAGCCTGGAGGCGGCCCAGCTCCCAGACAGTACCACCTCTCAAAAGACTGAGCTCATTGCGCTGACCAGGGCCCTGCATCTAGCCAAAGGGAGGAGGGTAAACATATATACAGACCCCAAATATTCCTTTCTGATAGCCCATTGCCATGTGGTTATTTGGAAGGAGAGGGGCTCTTTCTCCACTAAAGGCTCACATATTATCAATGCAAGACTCATAACCCGCTTCCTGGATGCCTTACACCTTCCCTCCCAGGGCACTGCCGAGGTCAGGAGACTGACTCCTCCATGGTTATGCAGGGAAATGCCCGAGGAGACGTGGTGGTCAGAGGCTTAACTCAGGGTGAAGGGTCCCCAGCCCCGGTCCTGTTTCTTTTCCTTCCCTCCATTACCCCTCAGTATACAGTAGAAGAAAAAAATAAACTCCTGCAATGGGGAGGCTCTTCTGGTCCTGAAGGATGGATCTTCATAAATAACAAGATCACCCTTCGCAAGGCTCAGGTAGGGGCCATTGCCCAACAGGTCCACCAGTCATTGCACATTGGACCTCTGGCACTCTGGAGGTTCCTCGAACCCCTCTTCACCTCACCCACACTGCGAGAGGCAGTCACGAGTGCCTTCTCCTCCTGCCCCACCTGTGCAGCTGTCTAACCCCAGGGAGGAATGCACCCTAACTTTCCTACCCATCAAATGAGGGGACACCTCCCAGGGCAGGACTGGCAGGTAGACTTTACCCATATGCCTCCCCTGAAGAAGACCAAATGCCTGCTTACCATGGTAGACACCCTGACACGGTGGGTAGAGTCCTTCCCTACCCGCAAGGAAAGTGCTGAGGTTGTGGCTGAGACTCTAATAACACACATAATCCCTAGGTTCACCCTCCCCCCTCCATACAATCAGACAATGGCCCAGCATTTATATCAAGGGTTGTTCAGCAGGTTAGCACCTCACTTGGCATCTCCTGGAAACTGCACATACCCTACCGTCCACAATCACCGGGTAAGGTCGAGAGGGTCAATAGCCTCCTTAAAGACCATCTAACTAAACTCTCTCTAGAAATTCGCAGCTCCTGGCCAGACCTCCTGCCCATGGCCCTAACCAGAATTCGGGCTACAACAAAGAGTCCCACCTTCTTAAGACCTTTTGAACTCCTATATGGGAAACCCTTCTTGCTCAAGCATCAAACTGACCCTCCTCTCCTGACTATCTATCTTCCATACCTGTCTTTGTTCAGGCAGCTATTCCGGGAACACGCTGACAGGTTTCTGCCCAGGTCAGAACCAGCAAACCAAGGCTCCCGAGGACCAGCCATCCAGCCGCGGGACTCAATCCTCCTTAAGAATCTACATCCCAAGGCCTTGGAGCCCAGGTGGATGGGACCTCACACAGTAATCCTCACAACCCCCACTACTGCCAAACAACTTGGCGATCCATCATGGCATCACCTCTCCAGACTCAACAGGTCCCCGGAGCAGCATGACTTCTATAAATGTGAGGTGTTGGACCCCACTAATGTCTGCCTTAGCTGCCCTCACCCTCTTCCTTCTTCTCCTGGCCCTGGGCAACCTACACCCACCCCCACCTGCTTATGTGTGGAGGTTCAATGTCCATGAAACCTACAACCAGGACAGCACACAAGTCACCTGGCAGGTGGGATCTCAGGACCGCCGTCTGGTCGGATGCCAGGCAGAGACCCTGATTGCTGTCGACCTCCAGTCCGTGCCCAACAGTGGCCGACCATATGCCTGATTTGCTTATGACCAACGGAACCCAGACAGGTGTAATCGAGACATCAACACCTATGGGGGTTGCCGCTGGTCAGGCTGTGTCATCCATGATGCCTACAATGAGGTTAGGTCTGGCCCCTTTTTCTGGAAGTATGGGAAATTCTACATGAGGGTCCGGGACCCCTGGGACCAGCGATGGGTTGTGGGCATTGTGAGAAAACTATATGGGAGTGGTTGGAGCTCGACCCCTTCAGGGACCATCTACACCTCCCAGGAATATGTCATGGCCCAGGAGGCCTAAATCCAGGTCTCTAACAGCATCCGACATGCTGAACATTCCCTTGAAGGGAAGCTGCCTGATTCCCCCCGAGTAGAAGTCCTGTCTTCTTGGGTCCAACTTATCCAACACACTCTACTGTTCCTTAATGAGACCCCAACCTGTCCAATGTCTCACCGTGCTTTCTATGTGTCTCTCTCCAAAGAACTTTGCTGGCTGCTGTCCCACACATGACTCTTCCAGGAACTCAAAGACATGTGAATGTCAGCTTCCCCTGGCTGGCATTTTCCTGTGTGAACACGAAACTCCAGAACCCACCTGGCCCCCATGGATATGCTCCCAGACCAGCAACCCGATAACTGTGGGGTGGGTCACCTGGAACTGTATCCAAAACCACACTGCAGCCAGGCCCACCAAGGCCAGCCCGGGTACCTTCTTTTGGTGCAATGGCACCTTAAGCAACTGCATCAACTCCTCTGACCCCGGGTCTTGCTTCCTGGGCACAATAGTTCCCCAACTAACCTTGTATGGAGAGTCGGAGCTTGCCTGGTTGCTCCCTCATCCCACCCCCAAGCCCGCCGGGCCGCCTTACCCCCTGTCATGTTGGGGGTAAGTATCGCTGCCTCGGTAGGCCTAGCTGGGGGGGATCTCAGGAACAGCATAATCTCTGCTCAGGATTTCAATGACAAACTCCAGATAGCCTTGGAGTCTACTACTGACTCCTTCGCCTCCCTGCAGTGGCAAGTAACATCGGTAGCCCAAATAGCCCTGGAGAACCGACGGGCCCTAGACCTTCTTACTGGGAAAAAAGGAGGAACCTGCATGTTCCTTCAAGAAGAATGCTGGTACTACATCAACGAGTCCGGAGTGGTGGAACAGAACGTGCAGACCCTGACTAAGCTGAGTGAAGATTACATGCAAGACCCTCCCGGTACAACTCTCTTTTCAGCTGTCTCAAAAGCCCTTTAGCTTCCTGGATCCTACCCCTGATAGGGCCCCTAATTCTCACCTGTTTCTTTTTTTCCGTAGCTACCTGCCTCCTCAAATTCATTAGCTCCCGGATGGGGGTAATATCATGGGTGACTGTAAACCAGCTCCTGTTCCACCCCTACACTCTGCTGCTTCCGACCTGCCTCTGCCTGAGCCTGGCCTTTAACATCCCCCACGCACTTTGCCCCTGGTCAGCAGGAAGTATCCAGGATGATTTCAGAGCCCTACCACCAAAAGGCCTGGATGTTAGGTCCAGGCAGGGGGGAAGTCCAGAGCCTATGCATGCATCTGCAAGGTAGATGTTGACAAAGATAACTGGCACCTTCCTAGACCCCTGGCCCAAGGCAAATTCCACACCTCTCATGCCCTCTGCCCTCCCCTCACTAAACAGCTGTATAAAAGAAATACCTATGCTCCCTTTTTGGTGCGAACTTCCCTGACCCACCTTAGGACCAGCGAATTTCAAACAGGAACACAAGATTAAAACCACCCCTTTCTAATCGCCTGGACTCTCTGTGTTTTGTCTCCTGCATCGCAAACCTTAATGACAAGTAATAGCGTTATGGTTAGGGTTAAGTCTTGGGCTAGGGCAAGGTTTAGGTTCAGGTTGGGGTTAGGGCTCTGGTTATGGGTTAGGGTTAAGGTTAGGATTATGGTTAAGGATAGGGTTAAGGTTAGGGTTAGCCATTGGGTTAGGGCTACGGTTAGGGTTAAGGCAACTATTAGGACTAGGGTTAGGATTTGGGTTAAGGCTATGTTTAGGGCTTAGGTCAGAGCTAGTATTAGGGTTAGGGTTAGGGTAAGGGTTATGGTTAGGGTTAAGTTTAAGTTTAGGGTAGGGGTTAGGGTTGGGGCCAGTGATATGGCAAGTATTAGTTTTAGGGTTAGGGTTAGGATTTGGGTAAAGGCCAGTGTTAGGGCTAGGGTTATGGCTAGTATTAGGCTTATGTTTATGGCTATTTTTAGGGTTATGGTTAGGGTTAGGATTAGGGTTAGGGTTAGGGTTAAGGTTATGGTTAGGGCTTGGGTTCCAGCAAGTATTATTTATAGGGTTACAATTAGGTTTAGGGCTAGGGTTAGGGTGAGGTTAGGGTTATTGTTGCAATTAGGATTAGGGTTAGGTTTAGGGTTAGGTTGAAGTTAGGGTTAGTTTAGGGTTAGGGTTAGGGGTAAGTTCAGGGCTAAATTGAGGTTTTAATGTTAGGGCTAGGGTTAGGCTTAGGTTAATGGTTTGGTGTATAATCATTTGGAATTCATAATGAATGATCTTAATCACTGGACAAAAGTGAATGTAACACTGAGAATTCTCTATGACAGACTAGGTACGTATTTAGGAATGTGCTTCATACACTAGGAATACATGTTCAAAGAGCTTTAATTTTTGGAAGACACAATTTTTTTCACTGGGAAATCATGTTCAAAGAGCTCAGATGTGAATGCCATACTGTTTACACTTATTACATCAAAATGTGTTGGCTATTGGGAAGAAGGTTGGTTAAACATTGTACCATTCATTTTCTTAGGTCTCACAATTCTTAGTAATTTTCATACTGCTGATATTACAGTTTAGGTTTAGGGTTAGGGTTAGGGTTAAGGTTAGGATTAGGGCTTAGCTAAAGTGCTAGTATTATGGTTCAGGTTAGGTCTTGGGCATGAGTTACAGTTAGGTTTATGGTTAGGGCTAAGGTAAGGTTTAGGCTTAGGGCTAGGGTTATGGTTAGGCTTAGGGTTATGTTTTGGGTTAGGACTAGGGTTAAGTGTTCAGCTTGGGTTTAATTAGGTTCATGATAGGGATAGAGTTAGGGCTAGGCCTATGGATATGCTTAGGGCTAGGGTAAGGGTTAGGGTTAGGGTTAAGGATAAGGTGAGGGTTAGGGTTAGGGTTAAGGTTAGGTTAGGGAAAGGGTTAGGGTTAGGGTTAGGTTAAGGTCAGGCCTGCTGTTAGTGTTAGGGCTTGGTTTTTGGAATTGACCACGGGTTTGGGTTATGGCTAGATCTACTTAGGTTTATGATTTGGGTACAGGTAAGGACTAGGGTTAGTGCTAGGCTTAGGGCTAGCGTTAGTCCTATTATTAAGGTTAGGGTTATGGCTAGGGTTAGGATTAGGGTTAGGATTAGGGCAAGTTTGGGTTAGGGTTAAAGCTAGGGTCAAGCATGGGGTTATAGTTAGGGTTGTGGTTTGGGTTTAGGCTAGGTCTCAGATTAGGGCTATGGTTAAGGTTAGGGTTAGGGTAGGACTTAGATTTGGGTTGGGGTTAGGATTATGGTTAGGGTTTTGGAAAGGTTAGGGTTATGGTTAGGCTTAGGGTTAGGGCTGGGGATAGGTTTAGGGTTATGGTTAGGGCTGAGTTTAGGGCTATGGTTAGGTTTAATTTTAGTACTAGGCTTAGGGTTAGGTTAGGGTTTTGTTGTATAAACATTTGGAATTCGAAATGAATGATATTCACTCAATAGACAAAAGTGAATGTAACACTGAGAATTCACAATGTTAGGCTAGAGAAATATTTAGAAATGTAATTGAAACAATAGGTACACCTGTTCATAGAGCCATAATATCTAATGGACACTATTTAATCACTTGGAAATTGTGTTCAACTTGTAGAGAACTAATTTGGATACTGGTGTCATTTAAAATTCAGTGTTAATTAGTTGGCATTTTTGAAGAAAGGTTGGTTAAACAGTTTAACATTCATTATTTTAGGTCTTACATACCTTAGGTATTTTCATACAGCTGATATGACAGTTAAGGTTTTGGGTTAGGGTTAGGGCTAGGGTTAGGGCTAGAGTTAGGGCTCATATTAGAGTAAGGGTTTGGGTAAGGTGTAAGATTAAGGTTAGGGTTAGGGTAAGCCTAGGGTTAGTCCTTGGGTTAGGACAAGTAATAGTGTTAAGGTTAGGGTTAAGTCTTGGGCTAGGGCTAGGTTTAGGTTTAGGTGAGGGTTAGGGCTCTGGTTTGGGTTAGGGTTAAGGTTAGTGTTAGGGTTAAGGATAGGGCTACGGTTAGTGTGAGCATTTGGATTAGGGCTGTGGATAGGGTTAGGGTAAGTTTTAGGGCTAGGGTTAGGGTTCGGGTTAAGGCAAGGGTTAGGGCTTAGATTAGTGCTAGTATTAGGGTTAGGTTTAGGGTCAGGGTTAAGGTTAGGGTTAAGTATAAGTTTAGGGTAGGGGCTATGGTTCTGGCAAGTATTATGGCAAGTATTAGTTTTAGGGTTCGGTTTAGTATTTGCTTTAAGGACAGTGTTAGGGTTAAGGAAATGGCTGGTGTTAGGCTTAGGTTTAGGGCAATTTTTAGGGTTATGGTTACGGTAAGCTTTAAGGTTAAGGTTAGGGTTAGGGTTATGGCTATGGTTAGGTCTTCGGTTATGGCAAGTATTATTTATAGGGTGAGGGTTAGGTGTAGGGCTAGTGTTAGGGTGAATTTAAGGTTAGCGTTGCAATTAGGGTTAGGGTTAGGGATAAGTTCAGGGCTAAATTTAGGTTTAATTTTAGGGCTAGGCTTAGGGTTAGATTAGTGTTTTGGTGTATAAACATTTGGAATTCGTAATCAATGATCTTCAATCACTGGACAAATGTTAATGTCACACTGAGAATTCACTATGATAGACTACGTAAATATTTAGGAATGTGCTTCATACTCTAGGAATAGGGTGAGTTTTGGTTTAGGGTAGCAATTACAGTTAGGGTTTCAATTATGGTTATGGTTAGGGTTAGCATTAGTCACAAGTTCAGGAATAGGGCTAGGGTAAGGGTTAAGTTTAGGGTTAACAATAGGGGTTCGGGCTAGAGTTAGGGCTAATAATAGGGTTAGGTCTAATATTAGGGTTTGGGCTATTGTTATTGTTATGGTTTGGGTAAGGGTTAAGATTAAGGTTAGGGTTAGGGTTAAGGCTTGGGTAATGCAAGTATTAATGTTAGGGTTAAGTTTAGGGCTAGGGCTAGGTTTCTGTTTAGGTTAGGATTAGGGCTCTGATTATGTGTAAGGTTAAGTGTTAGGGTTAAGGATAGGGCTACATTTAGGGTTCGCTTGGGTTACTGCTAGTGCTAATGTTAGGGCTAGGGTTAATGTTCAGGTTAAGGCTAGGGTTAGGGCTTAGTTTAGGCATAGTATTATGGTTGGGGTTAGGTCTTGGGATTGTGTTGCAGGTAGGTTTATGGTTAGGGCTAGAATTAGGTTTAGGTTTAGGGCTAGGGCTATGGATAGGCTTAGGGCTAGGGTAAGTGTTAAGGTTAGGGTTAAGGATAGGGTTAGGGTACGGGTTAGGGTTAGGGTAAAGTTAAGGTCAAGGCTGGGGTTAGTGTTAGGGCTAGGTTTAGGAATTGGGCAAGGTTTAGGGTTTTGGCTGGTGCTAGGTTTAGGGCTAGTATTAGTGCTATTATTAGGGTTAGGGTAGGGATAGGATTTGGATTAGGGTTAGGGTTAGGGCAAGTTAGGGTTAGGGTTAACGCTAGGATTAGGGTTAGGGCTGGGGCTAGGGCTAGGGTTAGGTTTAGGGTTAGGGCTTGGGTTACGAATTGTAGGTAGAGGCAGGGGGAAGTCCAGAGCCTATGCATGCATCTGCAAGGTAGATAGTGACAGAGATAACTGGCCCCTTCCTGGACTGCTGGCCCAAAGCAAATTCCACACCTCTCATGCCCTCCGCCCTCCCCTCACTAAAGAGCTGTATAAAAGAAGTACCTATGGCCCCTTTATGGCACAAACTTCTTTGGCCCACCTTCGGATCACTGAATTTCACCCAGGAGTGCAAGATTAAAACCACCCCTTTCTAATCGCCTGGACTCTCTGTGTTTTTTATCTCCTGCGTCACAAACCTCTCATCTGATGCCAGAACCGGATCGGGGCAAGCTCCCTTTTTGACCTTTAATGGTACGGGGCCCCTTCACTCCCCCCCTTCTTCTTTCTTCGTGGCTCAGGATACTCAGGCTTCTTCTCCTTGCTCGGCAGCATCAGCGGGTAAGTCCCAGCCTTTATTGATTCCTAGTGGTCGTTCTTCTGGTGTCTCTGTCCATAAACCGCGGCCCGCATCAGAGATTGCCTTCAGGGCATTGCTCTCCCAGCCCCTCCAGGAGGGGTTCCGAACCTGGGGAGGCAGTGGAGACTTTCCTGCCCCCCTCGGTTCTCCGGCCTTTGGGCCTCACGCCAGACCCCAGGGGGTAGGGGAGACGTCCCCTGCTGTCCCTCGCGTTCCCCATCTGTAGCCTTGGCTCAAGGATTGGGATGCCTGTCCTTCGACCTTCGCTACTGACCCTAGGCTTCAGTATGAGCAATCAAAAATCCAAATCTGATCCTAAGACACCTCTAGGGTGCCTTCTCACCAATCAGGCTAAGCTAGGCCTGTCCCAGGATCTGTGTCCTAAATGCCTCATATACTTCTGTAACGTGGCATGGCCTCAATATGAATTGGAACATGGGTCAAAATGGCCTGAGAATGGGACTTTCGACCTCAGCATCCTAACTGACCTCAGTAAATACTGCCAAGGAGCTGGAAGTGGCCTGAGGTTGCATATGTCCAGGCCTTTTTCTATCTGCACTTCGGTCCCTCCCTCTGCTCCTCCTGTTCCACAGCCCAGGTTCTCCTAGGTGGCAAGAAATCCCCTCTGCCTACCAACACCCCTCCACTTTCAGCCTTATCTGAACCCCCTAAGAATCATTCCTCCCCTCCGAATGGCCCGCTTCCTTACTCCACTGCTTCTTCTGCCATACTTCCAGTTCCCACCCTTCCCCCATCCTCACTCCTGACCTCCCTCCGCAGCCCCCTCCCCCAGTGCCTATTCCCTTACCTGCTGACCTTCCACTTCCCCCACCCCCACCTGCTTCCCCAGTCAGCAGGCACAGCCACTCCTGGGCTCCTTTTCTTCTCTGCCCCCTCCTGGAAGTAGCAGGGGCTGGGGAGTGATCAGGGTCCATGTTCCCTTTTCTCTGTCGGATCTCTCCCAGATTGAGAAGTGTATGGGGTCCTTTTCTGCCAACCCCAACATATTTGTCAAGGAATTTCAATAACTTTCTCAGACCTATGACCTCGCCTGGCATGACACCCATGTCATTCTTTCTTCCACCCTACCATCAGATGAAAGGGAAAGGCTCTTAGGAGCAGTGATGGACCATGCAGATCAGGTCCACCTTACAGATGCCTCTATGTCAGTGGGGGCCCACACCGTTCCTCGTCAGGAACCAGGTTGGGAGTACCAAATAGATACCTCCAAAGGGCAAGCTGGGCACCAATGTTGTGACCAGATGCTCCAATGCCTGATAGCCGGACTACAGGCCATCTCCCACAAGGTAGTTAATTTGACAAGCTGAGGGTGGTTACTCAGGGACCGGATGAGAACACCGCAGTCTTCCTTAGCAGGCTGACTGAGGCTCTCAACTTATATACTCATCTGGATCCTGGGTCCCCGGCCAGAGCGACAGTTTTAGCCACTCACTTCATTTCTCACTCAGCCCCAGGTATTGGAAAAACATTTAAAAAGGGGAAGGATGGCCCTCAGACTCCTATTCAGAATCTGGTGAATATGGGATTTAAGATTTTTAATGCCCATGAGGAGCAGGGAGACTCGGATCCGGAGGCCCGCCTTCCACAAAAATTGACTCTGCAAACTCAAGCCTTGATAGCAGCATTGAGGGAGAGGGCAGCCATGAACAGTCCAAAGGGGACTGTGCATGGTGGGGGTGCAATGAGAAGATGAGCACCACCTGGAGGTTGCTTCAAGTGGGGGAATGGGGGCCACTGGGAAAAGCAGTGCTCTCAGCCCCAACCACGCCCTGCTCCGCATGCGGTCAAAATGACCTCTGGAAAAGTGACTACCCGTGGAAAAGTGACAGGCCCTCTGCATCTCAGCATAGAGGGGCTGCCCTTCCAGGTAATGACCCGCCGCTGGCCATGCTGGGACTGGCTGAAGACTGAAGATGCCCGAACTCTACGACCCCCATCACCCTCGCCTAGCCCAGGGTAATGCTCAAGGTAGCAGCTGGTAAGCAGATTTCCTTCCTGATCAATATGGGGGCTACATTCTCTGGCCTTCCCTCCTTTTCCAGGCCACTCTTCCCTTCCACGATCTCGGTCATTGGTATTGACAGAAAATCCATCTGCCCGCTGGCCTCCGGGCCCCTTCCCTGTCTCCTCGATGATAGACCTATCACTCATTCTTAGTCATGCCTTCGTGGCCCGTGCCCCTTTTAGGACGGGATATCCTCACCAAACTAGGAGCGACTCTGCAGCTCACTTGGAGTCCTTCAGCCTCCCTTCTTCTTCTGCTCCTGGTCCCCTACCTTGATGGGAACACTCATCCCCCACTGCCTGCATCCCTTGTCAACCCAAAAGTATGGGATACCTCTACCACAGTGGTTACTAGACACCATACCCCAGTTAGGATCAGACTCAAGGACCCCATCTCGTTTCCCTCCCGTCCCCAGTTTCCAATCTCCCTAACTCATCGCCAAGGGTAAAACCCCTCATTACTCAGCTTCTGGGGCAGGGTCTCCTCATACCTATCGACTTTCCCTGCAACACCCCCATCCTCCCTGTCAGGAAGGCAGACGGGACCTACCGGCTGGTGCAGAACCTCCGACTAATCAATGATGCAGTGGTCCTCATCCACCCGGTGGTCCCCAATCCTTACACTCTTCCTTCCTGCATCCCACCTGGCACCACCCACTTTTCCATCCTTGACCTCAATGACTCCTTCTTTACCATCCCTCTGAATTCAGACTCTTACCATCAGTGTGCATTTACTTGGGAGGACCCAGACGAACATGTATCCCGCCAACTCACATGGACAGTTTTGTCCCAGGGGTTCAGAGACAGCCCTCATCTGTTTGGCCAGGTCTTAGCCAGAGACCTCCAACAATGCTCATTAGGACCAAGCACTCTTCTCCAGTACGTAGATGATCTCCTTCTCTGTAGCCCCTCTTTAGACATTTCTCAGAGGCAGACAGCTGGTCTCCTCAACTTTCTAGGGGAGAAAGAATACCGTGTGTCCCCTGCCAAGGCACAACTGTCGGCCCCAGTCACTTACTTGGGGATCTGTCTGACGCCCAATTCCCGAGGACTGACAGTTGACTGAGCACAGGCAATACGAGATCTACAGCCTCCAACTTCTGACGAACAGATTTTGTCCTTTCTAGTGCTGGTAGGATTCTTCCTCCATTGGGTCCCAAATTTTGCTCTCCTAGCTAAGCCTCTATACCAGGCAGCTAAAGAAACACCAACAGGCCCCCTCTCCTCACCCTCCCTAGTTCGCCAAGCTTTTTCTAAGCTCCGGGATGCCCTGCTGGCATTTCCCCCTCTCTGTTTCCAGGACATCTCTAAGCCTTTCCAACTATTTACTGATAAGAAACAGGGAATAGCTAAGGGGGTCCTCAGCCAGCCCCTAGGGCCAGCCTTCACCCCCGTACCCTACCTGTCCAGACAGCTTGATTCCATGGTTCAGGGATGGCAGCCCTGCCTCCGGGATCTGGATGCAGCAGCTACTCTCACCAAGGAGGCCCAGAAGATCTGACTCCAGCAACCCATACAGGCCTTCTTCACCCATAGACTACAGGATCTTCTGTCTCACAGATCCTTATCTCTCCTTGCCCCCTCTCGCATGCAGGAACTCCATCTCCTGTTCCTCGAGAGTCCTGACATCTCCCTAACTCAGTCCCCAGCCCTGAACCCAGCCACTCTCCTTCCTGCTGTCTCCGCTGAACCTGTGGCAATGCACTCCTGCCCCGAGGTCGTCGAGGCCCTCATTCAACCTCGGGCGGGCCTCTCAGATCTTCCTCTCTCTAATCCTGACTTAACTCTGTTTGTGGATGGAAGCTCTTGACTACACCCCCAGGGACATTGGAAAGCCACCTATGCGACTTGAGCAGAGCCTGGAGGCGGCCTGGCTCCCAGACGGTACCCCCTCTCAAAAGGCTGAGCTCATTGCGTTACCCAGGGCCCTGCATCTGGCCGAAAGGGGGGAGGTAAACATATATATAGACTCCAAATATTCCTTTCTGATAGCCCATTGCCATGTGGTTATTTGGAGGGAGAGGGGCTTTCTCTCCACTAAAGGCTCACCTATTATTATCGCTAGACTCATAACCCGCTTTCTTTATGCCTTACAGCTTCTCTCCCAGGTAGCCATGGTGCACTGCTGAGACCATCAGACTGACTCCTTGATGGTTACACGGGGAAACACCCGAGCAGACGCGGTGATCAGAGGCTTAACTCAGGGTGAAGGGTCCCCAGCCCCGGTCCTGTCTCTTTCCCTTCCCTCCATTACCCCTCATTATACAGAAGAAGAAAAAAATAAACTCCTACAACGGGGAGGCTCTTCTGGTCCTGAGGGATGGATCTTCATAAATAACAAGATCGCCCTTCCCAAGGCTCAGGTAGGGGCCATTGCCCAACAGGCCCACCGGTCATTGCACATTGGACCACTGGCACTCTGGAGGTTCCTCGAACCCCTCTTCACCTCACCCACACTGCGAGAGGCAGTCACGAGTGCTTGCTCCTCCTGCTCCACGTGTGCAGCCGTCTCACCCCAGGGAGGAATGCACCCCAACTTTCCTACCCATCAAATGAGGGGACACCTCCCAGGACAGGACTGGCAGGTAGACTTTACCCATATGCCTCCCCTGAAGAAGACCAAATGCCTGCTTACCATGGTAGACACCCTGACACGGTGGGTAGAGTCCTTCCCTACCCGCAAGGAAAGTGCTGAGGTTGTGGCTGAGACCCTAATAACACACATAATCCCTAGGTTCACCCTCCCCCCTCCATACAATCAGACAATGGCCCAGCATTTATATCAAGGGTTGTTCAGCAGGTTAGCACCTCACTTGGCATCTCCTGGAAACTGCACATACCCTACCGCCCACAATCATCAGGTAAGGTCGAGAGGGTCAATGGCCTCCTTAAAGACCATCTAATTAAATCTCTCTATAAATTTGCAGCTCCTGGCTGGATCTCCTGCCCATGGCCCTGACCAGAATCCAGGGTACACCAAGGAGCCCCGCCTTCTTAAGCCCTTTTGAACTCCTACATGGGAGACCCTTATTGCTCAACCATCGCCTCCCTACTGACCCTCCTCTCCTGGCTATCTATCTTCCATACCTGTCTTACTCAGGCAGCTACTCCTGGAACGCGCTGACAGGTTTCTGCCCAAGCCAGAACCAGTGAACCAAGGCTTCCGAGGACCAGCCCTCCAGCCGGGGTACTCAGTCCTCCTTAAGAATCTACATCCCAAGGCCTTAGAGCCCCAGTGGATGGGACCTCACACAGTAATACTCACAACCCCCACCGTGGCCAAACTACTTGGCGATCCATCATGGCAGCACCACTCCAGACTCAAGAGCAACCCAGAGCAGCATGACTTCTATAAATGTGAGGAGTTGGGCCCCACTACAGTCCACCTTAGCCCCCCTCCCCCATCCTCCTTCTCCTCCCAGCCCTGGGCAACATACACCCACGCCCACCTGCTTATGTGTGGAGGATCAAGGTCCTTGAAACCTACAACCAGGACAGCACACAAGTCACCCAGGAGGTGGGATCTCAGGACTAACCTCTGGTCGAATGTCAGGAAGAGATCCTGATTGCTGTCGACCTCCAGTAAGTGTCCAACAGTGGCCACCATGTGCCTGTTTTGCTTATGACCAACGGAACCCTGACAGGTGTATAATTGAGATGTCAACACCTATGGGGATTGCCGCTGGTCAGGCTGTGTCATCCATGATGCCTACAATGATTTCAGGTCTGGCTCATTTTTCTGGAAGGACGGACCTTCTACATCTGAACCCCTGGGACCAGCATTGCGTTGTGGGCGTTATGGTAAAACTATATGGGAATGTTGGGAGCTCGACCCCTTCAGGGACCATCTAATTCTCCCGGGAATATGTCATGGCCCAGGAGGCCCAATCCAGGTCTCTAACAGCATCCTACAGGCTGAACATTCCCATAAAGGGAAGCTGCCTGATTCCCCCCGGGTAGAAGTCCTGTCTTCTTGGGTCCAACTTATCCAACACACTCTACTCTTCCTTAATGAGACCTGTACCCTGCCCAGTGTCTCACACTGCTTTCTATGTGTCTCTCTGCAAAGACCTTTGCCGGCTGCCATCCCACTCATGACTCCTCCAGGAACCCAAGGACACTGTGAATGTCAGCCTCCCCTGGCTGGCATTCCCCTCTGGGAACCTGAAATTCCAGAAACCACCTTTCCCCCGTGGATCTGCTACCAGACCAGCAACCTGGTAACTGTGGGATGGGTCACCTGGAACTGTACCCAAAAGCACACTGCAGCCAGTCCCACCAAAGCCAGCCAGGGTACCTTCTTTTGGTGCAATGGCACCTTAAGCAACTGCATCAACTCCTCTGACAATGGGCCTTGCTTCCTGGGCACAGTAGTTCCCCAACTAACCTTGTATGGATAGTCAGAGCTTGCCTGGTTGCTCCCTTCATCCCACCCCTGGGCCCGCCGGGCCGCCTCCCTCCCTGTCTTGTTGGGGGAAAGTATTGCTACCTCGGTAGGCCAGCTGGGGGTGCTCTCAGGAACAGCATAATCTCTGCTCAGGATTTCAATGACAAACTCCAGATAGCCTTGGAGTCTACTACTGACTCCTTAGCCTCCCTGCAGTGGCAAGTAACATTGGTAGGCCAAATAGCCCTGCAGAACCAATGGGCCCTAGACATTCTTACTGCGGAAAAAGGAGGAACCTGCATGTTCCTTCAAGAAGAATGCTGCTACTACATGCAGTCCAGAGTGGTGGAACAGAACGTGCAGACCCTGATTAAGCTGAGAGAAGAATTACATGAAAGACACTCCCGGGACAACTCTCTTTTCGCCTGGGTCCAAAGCCCTTTAGCTACCTGGATCCTACCCCTGATAGGACCCCTAATTCTCATCTGTGTCTTTTTTCCCTATCTCCCTGCCTCCTCAAATTCATCTGCTCTAGGAGCGCGGATATATCTGGTGACAGTAAACCAGCTCCTGCTCCACCCCTTCACTGGCTGCCCTCCGACCTGCCTCTGCCTGACCCTGGCCTTTAATGTTTACCACACTCCTCGCCACAGGTCAGCAGGAAGTAAACAGGATGATTTTGGCGCACCCTGTCATCAAAAGGCCAGGATGTTAGGTCTAGGCAGGGGGGAAGTCCAGAGCCTATGCATGCATCTACAAGGTAGATGGTGACAGAGATAACTGGCACCTTACTAGAACCCTGGCCCAAGGCAAATTCCACACCTCTCATGCCTTCCTCCCTCCCCTAACTAAACAGCTGTGTAAAAGAAGTACCTATGACCCTTTTTGGCAGGAACTTCCCTGGCCCACCTTTAGACCAGTGAATTTCACCCATGAGCGAAAGATTAACCCCTCCCCCCCCCCCCTTTCTAATCGCCTGGACTCTCTGTGTTTTGTGTCCTGGGTCGCATCCTCTCAATGACAAGTAATAGTGTTATGGTTAGGGTTAAGTCTTGGGCTAGGGCAAGGTTTAGGTTCAGGTTAGGGTTAGGGCTCAGGTTATGGGTTAGAGTTAAGGTTAGGGTTACAGTTAAGGATAGGGTTAAGGTTAGGTTTAGCCATTGGGTTAGGGCTATGGATAGGGTTAAGGCAAGTGTTAGAGCTAGGGTTAGGGTTTGGGTTTAAGGCTATGGTTAGGGCTTAGGTTAGAGCTAGTATCAGGATTAAGTTTAGGGTAAGGGTTAAGTTTAAGTTTAGGATAGGGGCTAGGGTTCGGGTCAGTATTATGGCAAGTATTAGTTAGAGTTAGGGTTAGGATTTGGGTTTAGGCCAGTGTTAGGGCTAGGGTTATGGCTAGTATTAGGCTTAGGTTTAGGGCTATTTTTAGGGTTATGGTTATGGTTAGGGTTAGAGTTAAGGCTATGGTTAGGGCTTGGGTTATGGCAAGTAATATTTATTGGGTTAGGATTAGGTCTAGGGTTAGGGTTAGGGTGAGGTTAGGGTTATGGTTGCAATTTGGGTTAGGGTTAGGGTTAGGGATAAGTACAGGCCTAAATTTAGGTTTAATGTTACGGCTAGGCTTAAGGTTAGGTTTGTGTTTTGGTGTATAAACATTTGGAATTCACAATGAATGCACCTCAATCACTGAACAAAAGTGAGTGTGACACTGAGAATTCACTATGACAGACTAGGTAAATATTTAGGAATGTGCTTCATACACTAGGAATACATGTTCAAAGAGCTTTAATTTCTGAAGGACACAATTTTGTCACTGAGAAATCACATGCAAAGAGCTGAGAAGTGAATGTGGTACTGTTTACACTTATTATTCCGTCAAAATAAGTTGGCTTTTGGGGAAGAAGGGTGGTTAAACATTTTACCATTCATTTTCTTAGGTCTCACATAACAGTTATTTTTATACTGCTGATATGACAGTTTAGGTTTAGGGTTAGTGTTAGGGTTAAGTCTAGGGTTAGGATTCAGGTTAGAGTGAGTATTAGGTTAGGATTTGGTCTTAGGCTTCTGTTAGATTTTGTTTTATGGTTAGAGCTATAATTTTGTTTAGGTTTCAGGCTCGGGCTTTGGATGGGCTTAGGGCTAGAGTAAGGGTTAGGATTAGGGTTAAGGCTATGGTTAGGGCTAGGCTCAGTGCTAGTATTAGGGTTAGGTTTAGGGCTAGGGCTAGGGGGTGGGCTAGGGTTAGGGTTAGGGTTAAGGCAAGGGTTAGGTCTAAATTTAGGTTTAACATTAGGGCTAGACTTAGGGTTATGTTTAGATTTTGGTGTATAAACATTTGTAATTCACAATGAATGTTCTTCAATAACTGGGCAAAATTGAATGTAACACTTGTATTCGCTTAGAATTCACTATGATAGACTAGGTACATATTTAGGATTGTGCTTCGTACACTAGGAATACATGTTCAAAGAGCTTTAATTTCTGATGGACTCCATTTTGTCACTGATAAGTAATGTTCAAAGAGCTGAGAATTGAATGTGATACTGTTCAGACTTATTATTACTTCAAAATTAGTTGCTTTTTTTGGAAGAAGTTTGGTTAAACATATTAACATTCATTTTCTTAGGTCTCACATACCTTAGTTATTTTCATACTGCTGATATGCCAGTTTAGGTTTAAGGTTAGTGTTAGGGCTAGGGCTAGGGTTACGGCATCGTTTAGGGTTATGGTTAGATTTAGGGTTAGGGCTAGGGCTAGGGCTAGGGTTAGGGTTAAGGGTATGGCTAAGGTTAAGTTTAGGTTTGGGGTTAAGATTAGGGTTCGGACTTGGTTTTGGGTAAGGGCTAGGCTAGGGCTAGGCTTAGGGTTAGGGTTAGTGCTAGTATTTGGGTTAGGATTAGCCTTAAGGCTAGAGTTAGGTTTAAGATTAGGATTAGGGTTAGGGTTAGGACTTGGGATAGGGCTAATATTAGGAATAGGTTAGGTGTCAGGCTAGGGTTAGTGCTATCGTTAGTGCTAGTATTAGGGTTAAGGTTGGGCCTATTGTTAAGAGTAGGGAAAGGGTAAGGGTTAAGGTTAGGGTTAAGTTTAGGTTTAGGGTCAAGGCTAGGGTTAGGGCTAGGATTATGGCCAGTATCAGTTTTAGAGTTTGGGTTATGGCCAGGGTTAGGTCTAGGGTTATGGCTCGAATTAGGGTTAGTGTTAGGACTATTGTTAGGTTTATGGTTAGGGTAAGGGTTAAGGTTAGGGTTAGGGTTAGGGTTAAGGCTAGGTTTAGGTCTTGGGTTATGGGAAGTAGTAGTGTAAGGGTTAGGGTTAGGTCTAGGGCTATGTTTAGGGTTAGGGTTAGGGCTAAGGATAGCGCTAAGTTTAGGTTTAATGTTAGGGCTAGGCTTAGGGTTAGGTTCATGTTTTGGTGTATAAATATTTGGAAATTCATAATGAAAGATCTTCAAACGCTGGACAAAAGTGATTGAATGTAACACTGAGAATTCTCTTTTATAGACTAGGGAAATATTTAGGAATGTGTTTCATACACTAGGAATACATGTTCAAAGAGCCTTCATTTCTGAAGGACACAGTTTTGTCACTGGAAAGTCATGTTGAAAAAGCTGAGAAGTGAATGTGATACAGTTTACACTTATTATTCCATCAAAATGAGTTGGCTTTTTTTGGAAGAAAGTTGGTGAAACACTTAAAAAATTGTTTTCATAGTGTTATTATAACAGTATGAAAGTATTTCATATTCTAAGAAATCAAAATGATAGTTAGGCTCGTTTTCAAGGTAGTAATAATGTACCTTTGAAGACCTGGTATGATACCTGTATTAATATGTTAAAATTCTCAGAGCTAAAAATAACAGTCCAGGGAAACATGTAGTGGTGTTTCTGAATCACATGGAATACGTTGCAAAACATCATCTTTACTGCATGTTGAAATAATAAGAATTTTTATTCAAAGCGCTCTGAAAGTTAGGGTTGTCTTTAAAACTGTAAACATTCGTTTTTAAAGAGCTGGTACATATGGCAAAACGCTGTAAAACACTTGGAATCCACAATGAATGAACTTGAATCACTGGAAAAAAATTCAGTCCAAACACTTAGAATTCACAATGTCAGAGTAGGGAAATATTTAGGAATGTACTTGAAAGAGTAGTTATACCTGTTCATAGAGCCGTAATATCTGATGGACTCTGTTTAATCACTGGGAAATCGTGTTCAAAGAGTACTGAATTGTATACGGTATACATTTATAATTCAGTCTTAATGTGTTGGCCTCTTTGAAAAAAGATTGGTTAAACATATAAACATTCATTTTCACAGAGCTCAGATACCAAGTTATTTTCATATAGCTGATATGACAGTTTAAGGTTAGGGTTAGGGTTAGGTTTGGAGTGAAGATTATGGTTAGCATTAAGAAGAGGGTCATGGCTAGGGTTAGGGCTAGTAATAGGGTTAGGGTTATGTTAGGTTGAGGAAGGGGTTGAAGTCCAGAGCCCATGCATGCATCTGCAAAGTAGATAGTGAGAGAGATAACTGGCTGCTTAGAGAATCCTGGCCCAAGGTGAATTCTCCACCTCTCATGCCCTCCTCCCTCCCCTCACTAAACAGCTGTATAAAAGAAGTACCCATGCCCCACTTTCAGTGAGAATGTCCCTGGCCCGCCCTCTGACCAGCGTATTTCTCCCGGGAGTGCAAAATTAAACCCCCCCCCCTTTCTAATTTTGTGGACTCTGTTTTTGTCGCCTGTGTCACAAACCTCTCATCTTGTGCTGAACTCAGGTGGGGGCATGTTCCCTGTTTGACCTTTAATGGTCCGGGGCCCCCCACTCTCCCCCTTCTTCTTTTTCGTGGCTCAGGATACTCAGCCTTCTTCCCTTGGCTAGGCAACTTCGGAGGTAAGTCCCAACCCATGCTAAATCCTGAAGGTTTTTCCAGCGTGTCTGTCCCCAAATTGCAGCCCTAGTCAGAGATTGCCTTCCGGGCATTGCCTTCTGGGCCCATCAAGGAGGGGTTCTGAATCTGGGGAGGAAGTGGACACGTTCCTGCCCAACTCAGTTTTTTGGCCTTTGGGCCTCACTCCGGACCCCATGAGGTAGAGGAGACATCCTCTACTGTCCCTTGGGATGCCCATAGTAGCTTTGGCTCAGGGATTGGAATGCTAGTCCTTGACCTTTTCAACCCGACCCCAGGAATTGGAATGGGCACTCACCAAAGACACCTCTAGGGTGTGTCCTCACCAATCTGGCTACTTCTATAACGTGGCATGGCCTCAGTGGGTCCAGATGACCCTGAAAGTGGGACTAACTGACCTCAGTAATGCCAAAGAGCTGGGAAGTGGCCCGAGGTTCCATATGTCCAGGCCTTTTTTCTATCTGTGCTCCCATCCCTCCTTCTGCTCCTCCTGTTCCGCAGCCCAGGTTCTCCTAGCTCGTGAGAAACCCCCTCTGCCAACCAACACCCCTCCACTTTCCACCTTATCTGAACCCCCTGAGAATCTTTCCTCCCCTCCGACTCGCCCACCTTCTTACTCCATGGCTTCTACTGCTTTGCCTCCAGTTCCCAATCTTCCCCCATCCTCACTCACTGACCTCCTTCTGCCATCCCCTCCCCCAGTACCTTCTCCCTTACCTACTGAGCTTCCCTTTCCCCCACCCCCACCTGCTTCTCCAGGCACACCCGCAATCAGGCTCCTCCTTCCCTCTGCCCCCTCCAGGAAGTTTCAGGGGCTGATGGAGTGATCAGGGTCCATGTTCCCTTCTCTCTCTCTGATCTCTCCCAGATTGAGAAGCAGCCGGGGTCCTTTTCTGCCAACCCCACCACATTTGTCATGGAATTTGATACCTTTCTCGGGCCTCTGACCTCACCTGGTATAACATCCATGTCATTCTTTCTTCCACCCTAACATCAGATGAAAGGGAAAGGGTCTTAGAAGCAGTGACAGACCACACATCAGATCCACCTTACAGATGCCTCTATGCCGGTGGCGGCCCAGGCCATTCCTCGTCAGGAACCTTGCTGGGAGTACCCACTAGATACCCCCAAAGGGCAAGACAGGCCAATGTTGCGACCAGATGCTCCAATGTGTGATAGCCGGCCTACAGGCCATCTCCCACAAGGTAGTTAATTTTGACAACCTGAGGGAAATTACTAGGGACCAGATGAGAAGCCCGCGTAACAGGGTAACTGAGGCTCTGACCTTATATACTCGTCTGGACCCTGGATCCCTGGACTGAGTGACCATTTTAGCCCCTCATTTCATTTCGCAATCGGCCCTAGATATTCGAAAGAAATTTTAAAAAACGTGGAGGATGGCCCTCAAACTCCTGTTTGGGATCTAGTGAATATGGCATTTAAGGTTTTTAATGCCCCTGTGGAGCAGGCAGAATAGGATCAGGAGGCCCACCTTCAACAAAAGGTGACTGCAAACTCAAGCATTGTTAGCAGCCTTGAGGGTGAGGGCAGCCATGCAGTGTCCAATGGGGACTGTGTGTAGTGGGGGTGCAACCAGAACATGAGCACCATCTGGAGGATGCTTTAAGTACGGGAATGAGGGCCACTGGGCAAAGCAGTGCCCCCAGCCTGGGGCCCCAACCAAGCTCTGCCCTGCTGTGGTCAAAACGGCCACTGGAAAAGAGACTGCCCCTGGAAAAGTGACAGTCCCTCTTCGTCTCAGGGTAGAGAGGCTGTCCTTCCAGGTAATGACCCGCTGCTGGCCATGCTGGAACTGGCTGACGACTGGAAATGCCAGGACTCAACAACTCCCATCACCCTCACTGATCCCAGGGTAATGCTCAAGGCAGCAGGTAAGTAGTTCTCCTTTTGGGATGACAGGGGGGCTACCGTCTCTCTCCTGCCCTCCTTTTCTGGGCCACTCTTCCCTTCCAAGATCTCGGTCATGGGTACTGATGGCAAATCACCTTTTAATGCTCTGAAAACTACTCTGGCCTCAGTGCCTTCTCACTCCGCCCTGTCCCCCATTCCACCCTCCCTAGAGAACAATTTTCTACCTGGCACAGGCTTATCTGAAACTCAGTTTTCAATTCAAGCAGCTAGAGGCTGATTCCCTCCTCCCTCTGCCTTTTCTAAATATTTTAATTGCTAGACATGTTAGAAATATTTAATGGAAGGTATGTTGAAAGAAAGAAGTTCTAAAGTTAACGGTTGACAAGTATTGTAGAAAGATCCACTATACCAGGCCCCCTCTCCTCACCCTCCCTAGTACTCCAGCTTTGTGAGTGTGTGTGTGTGTGTGTGTGTTTTGTTTTTCATTTTTCTTCTAAGATCCGGGATACCCTTCTGGCATCTCTATCTCTCTCTCCCTTTCCCAGACATCTCTAAGCCTTTGCAAGTATTCACTGATGAGAATCAGGGAATAGCTATGGGGGTCCGCACCCAGCACCTAGGGCCAGCTTTCACCCCTGTAGCCTACCTGTCCAGACAGCTTGATCCCACAGTTTGGGGATGGCAGCCCAGCAGTTGCTGTTCTCATCAAGGAGGACCAGAGTATTAGCCTCCAGCAACCCTTGTAGGTCTTCTACAACTATAGATTACAAGATCTTCTGTCCCACACATCCTTATCTCTCCTGGCCCCCTCTCTCATGCAGAAACTCCATCTCCAGTCCCTTGAGAATCCTGACATCTCACTAACACAGTCCCCAGCCCTGAACATGGCCACTCTCATTCCCACTGCCTCCACCAAACCTGGGCAAGGCACTCCTGTCCTGAGGTCATTGAGGCCCTCACTCAACCTGGGGTTGGACTCTCAGATATTCCTCTCTCTAATTCTGACTTAACTATGTTTGTGGATGGAAGCGTGTGCCTAGACCCCCAGGGATGTCGGGAAGCCTCCTATGCAGTAGTAACACTCGAGGCAACATTGGAGGCGGCCCAGCTCCCAGAGGGTACCACCTCTCAAAAGGCTGAACTCATTGTGCTGACCAGGCCCCTGCATCTGGCCAAAGGGAGGAGTGCAGCTACTCTGGGAACAAGCTGACATGTTCCTGCCCAGGCCAGAACCAGCTTACCAAGGCTCCTGAGGACAAGCCCTCCAGCTGGGGGACTCAGTCCTCTTTCAGAATCTACATCCCAAGGCCTTGGTGCCCAGGTGGACGGGACATCACACAGTAATCCTCAAAACACCCACCACAGCCAAACTACTTGGCGATCCATCGTGGCGCCACCTCTCCAGACTCAAGAAGACCCCGGAGAAGCATGACTTCTATAAATGTGAGGTGTTGGACCTCACTAAGGTCTGCCTTAGCTGCCCTCCCCCTCCCCCTTCTCCTCCCGACCCTGGGCAAGATACAGCCACCCGCATTTGCTTATGAGTGGAAGTTCAAGGCCCCTGAAACCTACGACCAGGACAGCACACTAGTCACCTGGCAGGTGCGATCTCAGGACTTCTCTCTGGCCGGATGCCAGGCGGAGATCCTGATTGCTGTCGATCTCCAGTCAGTGTCCAACAGTGGCCGACCAAATACCTGTTTTGCTTATGACCAACAGAACCCAGACAGGTGTAATCAAGACGTCAACACCTATGGGGGTTGCCGCTGGTCAGGCTGTGTCATCCATGATGCCTACAATGAGGTCATGTCTGGCTCCTTTTTCTGGAAGGACGGGCCCTTCAACATCAGTGTGCGGGACCCCTGGTATCAGCGATGAGTTGTGTGTTTTATGGGAAAACTATATGTGGGCATTTGGAGCTCAACCCCTTCAGGGACCATCTACCTTTCCCGGGAATATGTCATGGCCCAGGAGACCCACATCCAGGTCTCTAACAGCACCCTCCTAGCTGAACATTTAAGGGAACTTAAAGGGAAGCTGCCTGATTCCCCCCGGGTAGAAGTCCTGTCTTCTTGGCACCAACTTATCCAACACACTCTACTATTCCTTAATGAGACCTGCACCCTGCCCAGTGTCTCACTCTGCTTTCTATGTGTCTCTTTGTAAAGACCTTTGCTGGATGCCGTCCCACACATGACTCCTCCAGGAACTCAAGGACACAGTGAATGTCACCCTCCCCTGGCTGGCATTCCCCTCTGGGAACCCGAAACTCCAGAACCCACCTTGCCCCCACAGATATACTACCAGACCAGCAACCCGGTAACTGTGGGACGGGGCACCCTGAACTGCAGTCCCACCAAGTCCAGCCCAGGCACCTTGTTTTGGTGCAATGGCACCTTAAGCAACTGCATCAACTCCTCTGACCCCAGGCCTTACTTCGTGGTCACAGTAGTTTCCCAACTAACCTTGTATGGAGAATCGGAGCTTGCCTGGTTGCTCTCTTCATCCCACCCCCAGGCCAGCTGGGCCGCCTTCCTCCCTGTCTTGTTGGGGGTATCGCTGCCTCAGTAGGCCTAGCTGCGGGGGACCTCAGGAACACCATAATCTCTGCTCAAGATTTCAATGACAATCTCCAGATAGCCTTGGAGTCTACTACTGCCTCCTTAGCCTCCCTGCAGCAGCAAGTAACATTGGTAGCCCAAATAGCCATGCAGAACCGACGGGCCCTAGACCTTCTTACTGTGGAAAAAGGAAGAACCTACATGATCCTTCAAGAAGAATGCTGCTACTACATCAAAGAACAGGGAGTGGTGGAGCAGAACATGAAGACTCTGACTAAGCTGAGTCAAGAATTACGTGCAAGACACTCCCGGGACAACTTTCTTTTCGCCTGGGTCCAAAGCCCTTTAGATACTTGGATCCTACCCTTGATAGGGCCCTAATTCTCATCTGTGTCTTTTTTCCCTAGCTACGTGCCTCCTGAAATTCATCCAATCCCAGATCGCAGAAATGTCACCGGTGACTGTAAACCAGCTCCTGCTCCACCCCTACACTCAGCTGCCCTCCGACCTGCCTCTGCCTGAGCCTTACCTTTAACATCCCCCACCCTCTTTGGCCCTGGTCAGCAGGATGTAGCCAGGATGATATCAGCGCCCCTATCACCAAAAGGCCCGGATGTGAGGTCCAGGCAGGGGGGACGTCCAGAAACTATGCATGCATCTGCAAGGTAGATGGTAACAGAGGTAACTGGCTTCTTCCTAGATCCCTGGCCCAAGGACAATTCTACACCTCTCATGCCCTCTGCCCTCCCCTCACTAAACAGCTGTATAAAAGAAATACCTATGCCCCCTTTTGGGTACGAACTTCCCTGGCCCACCCTCAGACCAGAGAATTTCGCCCTGGCGCACAAGATTAAAACCTTCTCTTTCTAATCGCCTGGACTCTGTGTTTGTCTCCTGCTTCACAAACCTCTCTGGTTAGGGTTAGGGTTAGGTCTAAGGTTAGGGTTAGGGTTAGGGTTAGGGTTAGGGTTAGGATTAGGGTTAGAGCTAGGGTTAGGGTTAGGGGTAGGGGTAGGGCTAAGGCTAGGGTTAGGGTTAGGGTTTGTGTTAGGGTTAGGTCTGGGTTTAGGTTTACTGTTAATGCTTGGGTCAGGGTTAGGGTTAGATCTAGGGCTAAGGTTAGTTTTAGGTTTAGTGCTAGGGTTAGGGTTAGTTTTAGGGTTAATGTTAGGGTAAGTATATGGTTAGATTTAGGCTTAGGGTTAGGGCTAGGGGTAAGGCTAACATTAAGTTTAGGGTTTGGGTTAGGATTAGGGTTATGGTTAGGACTTGGGTTTGGGTAAGGGCTAGGGCTAGGGCTAGGTTTTGTGCTAGTATTAAGGTAAAGATTAGCCTTAGGGCTAGAGTTAGTGTTAAGATTACGTTTAAGGTTAGGGTGAGAGCTAGGGATAGTGCTAATATTAGGATTAGATTTAGGGGTAAGACTAGGGTTTGCACTATTGTTAGGGCTAGTATTAGGATTAGGGTTAGGGCTATTGTTAGGATTAGGGTTTGTGTAAGGGTTAAGGTCAGGGTTAAGGTTAGGTTTAGGGTCAAGACTATGTTAGGGCTAGGATTATGGCAAGTATTAGTTTTAGGGTTAGGGTTTTGGTAAAGGTTAACATTATGGTTAGGGTTAGGGTTAAGGCTAGGTTTAGGGCTTTGGTTATGGCAAGTATTAGTGTTAAGGTTAGTATTAGATATATAACTAAGGCTAGGTTTAGGTTTAGATTAGGGTTAGGACTCTGATTATTGGTTAGGGTTAGGGATAGTGTTAAGGTTATGGTTAGGGTTACGTTTAGGGTGAGGGATTGGGTTAAGGTTACTATTAAGGTTAGGACCAGGGTTAGAGTTATGGTTAAGACTAGGGATAGGGCTAGCGTTAGTGCTAGTATTAGGGTTAGGTTTAGGGCTAGTATTAGGGTTAGGTTTAGGGTTAGTGTTAGGGTTAGGTTTAGGGTTAGTGTTAGGGTTAGTTCTAGGGTTAGGGTTAGTGTTAGGGATAGGGCCAATTTAGGGTTGGGGTTAGGGTTAGGGCTAGGTTAGGGTTCAGGTTTGGCTTATGGTTAGGTCTAGGGTTAGGGTTAGGTTTAGCTTTAGGGTTAGGGCTTGGGCTAGGTTTAGAGTTAGGGGTAGAGGTAAGGTTAAGTTTAGGTTTTGGGTTAGGATTAGGGTTACGGTTAGGATTTGGGTTTGGGTAAGTGCTAGCTATAGGGCTAGTGTTAGGATTCAGGTTAGGGTTAGGATTGGGTTTAGGGCTAGGTTGGGGTTAGGGTTAGGGTCAATGCTAGGGTTAGGGCTTGGTTCGGTCTAGTTTTAGGGTTAGGGCCAGGGCTCCTCTTAGGGTTGTGTTAGGGTTAGGGAAACTCGTAGGTCTTTGGTTAGGGTTAGGGTTAGGGCTAGGCCTAGGGTTAGGCTAGTGTTAGATTTAAGGATAGGGTTATGGTTAGGGTTAGCAATTGGTTTAGTGCTAGTGTTAGGGTTAGGGCAAGTGTTAGGGCTAGAGTTAAGGTTAAGGCTAGGGTTAAAGTTAGGGTAAGGTTAGGTTTAGGGTTAGGAATAAGGCTTGGGTTAGTTTTAGGTTTAGTTCTAGGGTTAGACTTAGGGTAACGGTTAGGGTTAGGGTTAAGGTTAGGTTTAGGGTTATGGCTAAGGATAGGGTTAGTGTTAGGCTTAGGGTTAGGGTTGCAAAATAAGATCTTCAGCCAGATAACATCATAATGCCTAACCCAAACCATAGCCCTAATCTGAGACCTAGCCTTAAACCTAACCATAACCCTAACTATAATCCCAAGCCTAATCCTAGCTTTAACCCTAATCCTAACTCGCGATAACCCTAACCCTAATCCTAACCCTAGCCCAAACCATAAACTTACCTGTAACACAAGCCAAGGACCTAACCCTAAAGATAATACTATCCTTAACCTAAGCCCTAACCCTAGCCTTAACCCTAACCCAAACCCTAGCCCTAACACTAACACCAGCCCTAAACTAATTGCTATCCTTAACTGTAGCCCTATCCTTAACCCTAACCCTAACCCTAATCCATAATCAGAGCCTAACCCTAACCTAAACCTGAACCTAGCACTAGCCCTAGAACTAACCTTAACCCAAACATTATTATTCGCCATTCTTAATCCAAACATTATTATTCGCCATTACCCAAGCCTTAATCCTAGCCTTAACCCTAACCCTAACCGTAATCTTAACCCTTACCCAAACCCTAACACTATCAGTAGCCCTAACCCTAATATTAGCCCTAACTCTAGTCCTAACCCTAATATTAGCCCTAACTCTAGCCTGAACCCTAGCCTAGCCCTAACCCTAACCCTAAACCTAAACTGTCATATCAGCAGTATGAAAATAAGTAAGTTATGTGAGACCTAAGAAAATTAATGTTAAACTGTTTAACCAACCTTCTTCCCAACAAACCAACTCATTTTGATGGAATAATAAGTGTAAACAGTATTGCATTCACTTCTCAGCTCTTTAAACATAATTTCCCAGTGACAAAATTGTGTCCTTCAGAAATTAAGGCTCTTAGAACATGTATTCTTAGTGTATGAAGCACATTCCTAAATATTTCCCTAGTCTATCATAGTGAATTCTCAGTGTTACATTCAATCACATTTGTCCAGTGATGGAAGATCATTTATTGTGAATTCCAAATGTTTATAAACCAAAACCCTAACCCAACCCTAAGCCTAGCCCTAACGTTAATCCTAAATTTAGCGCTAACCTTACCCTAACCCTAACAATAACCCTAATCTTAGTCCTACCCTAACACTAACACTAACCATATCAAGATCCGAAACCTAGCCTTAACCCTAACCATAACACTAACTGTAACCTCATGCCGAATCCTAGCTTTAATCCTAAACATAACTTGTCCTAACCCTAAAGCTAATCCAAACCCCAGCCCTAAACCTAACCCGAATACTAGCACTAATGCTAACCCTAACCCTAAAACTAGCCCTAGTCTTTACTCAGACCCAAACAATAACACTCACCCTATCACTAGCCATAACCCTAACCCTTGCCCAATTCCTAAACATAGCCCTAACACTAAATCCAGCCCTGACTTTAACCTAACCCTAACCCTAACCCTAGCCTTAACCTAGACCTAACCCAAACCCTTACCCTAAACCTATCCCTAAACCTATACTTAACCCTAACCCTAACCCTTACCCAAGCCCTAAGCCTATCCAGAGCACTAGCCATAACCCTAAACCTTACTCTATCCCTAATCAGGAACCTAACTGAACCCAAGCAGAACACTTAACCCTAACCCTAACCCTAAACATAACCCCAGCCCTAAGCCTATCCATAGCCCTAGCCTGAACCCTAAATCCAACTCCACCCCTAACAATAAACCTCACTGTAACACAAGCCTAACACCTAACCCTAACCATAATACTAGCCCTAACCTAAGCCCTAAACCTAGTCTTAACCCTACCCCTAACCCTAGCCCTAACAATAGCCCTAACCCGATCACTAATCCTAACTGTAGCCTTATACTTAACCCTAACCCTAACACTAATGCATAATCAGAGCCCTAACCTAACCTAAACCTAGCCCTAGCCCTTGAAATAACCTTAACCCTAACATTAATACTAGACCTTACCTAAGCCTTAACCCTAGACTTAACCCTAACACTAACACTAACAATAGCCTTAACCCTAATA
Source organism: Corynorhinus townsendii (assembly GCA_026230045.1). Lineage (NCBI taxonomy): Eukaryota > Metazoa > Chordata > Mammalia > Chiroptera > Vespertilionidae > Corynorhinus > Corynorhinus townsendii. Next base: position 151,470 of record JAPDVU010000020.1, read on the forward strand.
TTAGCCCTAACCCTAATATTAGCCCTAACTCTAGCATGAACCCTAGACCTAGGCCAAACCCTAACCCTAAACCTAAGCTTTCATATCAGCAGTATGAAAATAACTAAGTTATGTGACACCTAAGAAAATGAATGTTAAAATGTTTAACCAACCTTCTTCCCAAAAAGCCAACTCATTTTGACTGAATAATAAGTGTAAACAGTATAGCATTTACTTAGCTCTTTGACATGATTTCCCAGTGAAAAAAATTGTGTCCTTTAGAAATTAAAGCTCTTTGAACATTTATTCCTAGTGTATGAAGCTCAATCCTAAATATTTGCCAAGTCTATCATAGTGAATTATCTGTGTTACATTCACTATGCCCAGTGAATGAAGATCATTCATTATGAATTCCAAATGTTTATACAACAAAACACTAATCTAACTCTAAGTCTAGCCGTAACATTAAATCTAAATTAGCCCTGAACTTATCCCTAATCCTAACCCTAATCCTAACACTAACCTCACTTTCACCCTTACCCTCACCCTAAACCTAACCTTAACCCTAACCCTAACCCTAACCCTAACCTAACCCTTACCCTAAGAATAACACTAAAAATAGCCCTAAACCTAAGCCTAATAATAGCCCCAACCCTAGACCTAACACTGGTCTTAACCCAAAACATAAACCTAACCCTGAAACTAATACTTGCCATAATACCGGCCCGAACCCTAGCCTCTACTCTAAACATAAAGTTAACGCTAACCTTAACCCGTACACTAACCCTAACCCTAATACTAACTCTAACCTAAGCCCTAACCCTAGCGTTAACCCAAACCCTAAACCTAGCCCTAACAATTGCCCTAACCCTATACATAGCCCTAACACAATCGCTAACCCTAACCATAGCCCTATCCATAACCCTAACCCTAACCTTAACTCTAACCTGTAACCAGAGCCCTAACCCTAACCTAAACCTTAACCTAATCCTAGCCCAAGATTTAACCCTAACCAAACCACTATTACTTGTCATAACCCAAGCCCTAACATTAGCCTTACCCAAACCTATCCTTAATCTGAATCCTTAAATAATCCTAACCATCACAATAGCCCTAACCCTAACCCTAATATTAGTCCTAACTCTAACCCTAACCCTAGCCCTAACCCTAACCATAATACTATAGCACTAACGCTAGCCCTAAGCCTAGCACTAGCCCTATTTCTTACCCGGACCAAATCATAAAACTAACCCTAGCACTAGCCATAAACCTAACTATTGCCCAATTCCTAAACGTAGGCCTAACACTTACCCCAGCCATGACATTACCCATACCCTAACCCTAACCCTTGCCCTAACCTACCACTAACCCTTACCCTAACCCTAAACCTAACCCTAACCCTATCCTTAACCCTAACCCTTGCCCTAGCACTAAGCCTATCCATATCCCTGGCCTTAACCCTAACATAATTCTAGCCCTAACCTAAGCCCTAACACTAACTTTAACCCTAACCTTAACACTAGACCTAACAGTACCACTAGCCCTAACCCAATCACTAACCCTAACTGTAACCATATCCTTAACTCTAACCCATACCCTAACCCATAATCAGAACCCTAACCCTAACCTAAACATAAACCTAGGCCTAGCTTTAGACCTATTTTAACCCTAACATTAATACTTGACATTACACAAGCCTTAACCCTAGCCTTAACCCTAACCATAATCTTAATCTTAACCCTTACCCAAATCCGAACACTAACAATAGCCCTAACCCTAATATTAGTCCTAACTCTAGCCTTAACCCTAGCCTTAACCCTAATATTAGCTCTAACTCTAGCCCGAACACTAGACTTAACCCTAAACCTAAGCTGTCATATCAGCAGTATGAGAATAACTAAGTTATGTGAGACCTAAGAAAATAAATGTTTAACTGTTTTACCAACCTTCTTCCGTAAAGTCAACTCATTTTGATGGAATAATAACTGTAAACACTATCGCATTCATTTCTCAGTTCTTTGAACATGATTGACCAGTGACAAAAGTGTGTCCTTCAGAAATTAAAACTCTTGGAACATGTATTCCTAGTGTATGAAGCACATTCCTGTATACTTACCTAGGATATGACAGTGAATTTTCAGTGTTATATTCACTTTTGTCCAGTGATTGAAAATCATTCAGTATGAATTCCAAATGCTTATACACCAAAACAATAACCTAAAACTAAGCCTAGCCCTAACATTTACCTAAATTCAGCCCTGAACTTTTCCCTAACCCTAACCCTAACCTCACTGTAACCCTAAACCTAACCTTAACCATAAACCTAAACCTAACCCTAACCCTAATTGCAACCTAACCCTAACCTCACCCTAACCCTAGCCCTAGACCTAACCCTAACCTATAGATAATACTTGCCATAACCCAAGCCCTAACCATAGCCTTAACCCTAACCCTAACGCTAACGCTAAACCTACCCTCAACCGCTACCCTAACCATAACCCTAAAAATAGCCCTAAACCTAAGCCTAATACTAGCCATACCCCTATCCCTAACACTGGCCTTAACCCAAATCCTATCCCTAACCCTAAAACTAATACTTGCCATAATGCTTGCCTGAACCCTACACCTTACCCTAAACTTAAACTTATCCCCAATCTTAACCCGAACCTGAAACCTAGCCCTAACACTTGCCCTAACCTTATCCTTAGCCCTAACCCCATCGCTAACCCTAATCATAGCCCTATCCTTAACCCTAACCCTAACCTTAATCCTAACCCAAAACTGGAGCCCTAACCCTAACCTAAACCTAAACCTATTCTTAGCCTAAAATTTAACTCTAACCATAACACTATCACTTGTCATAACCCAAGCCCTAACCCTAGCCTTATCCACCCTAACCTTAATCTGAACCCTTACTCAAACCCTAAACCTAACAATTGCCCAAACCCTAACCCTAATATTAGCCCTAACCCTAGCCCTAACCCTAACCCTAAAAGTAAACTGTCATACCAGCTGCATGAAAATAACTAAGTTATGTGAGACCTAAGAAAATGAATGTTAAACTGTTTAAGCAAACTTCCTTCAAAAATGCCAACTCATTGGGACTGAATTTTAATCCTGTTCAAAGAATACAGACCAAATTTGTTCTCTACTCTTTGAACACGATTTTCCAGAGAATAAACAGTGCCCATTAGATGTTATGGGTCTATGAACAGGTATACATACTGTTTCAATTACATTTCTACATATTTCCCTAGTCTAACATTGTGAATTCTCAGTGTTACATTCACTTTAGTCCAGTGATTGAATATCATTCATTGTGAATTCCAAATGTTTACACACTAAAACCCTAACCTAACTGTAAGTCTACTACTAATATTAACCTAACCTTAGCCCTACCCTCAGCCCTAACCCTAAACCTAAACCTAGCCCTAGCATTAGCCCTAGCCCTAACCCTAACACTAACCTTACCCAAACCGTAACCATAACCCTAAACTAACCCTAATCTTAGTCCTACCCTAACACTAACCCTAACCATAGCCCTAATCTGAGACCTAGCCTTAACTCTAACCATAAACCTAACTATAATCCCCTGTCTAATCCTAGTTTTAATCCTAACCCTAACGTGTCCTAACCCTTAGCCTAATACCAACCCTAGCCCCAATACTAACCCAAATCTAGCACTAACTCTAGCCCTAAGCCTAGCACTAGCCCTAGTCCTTACCCAGACCCAAACCATAACACTAACCCTAGCACTAGCCATAATCTTAACCCTTTTCCAATTCCGGAACCTAGCCCTAAAACTAACCCCAGCCATGACATTAACCTAACCCTAACCCTAACTCTAACCCTAAAGCTAACCCTATCCTTAACCCTAACCCTAACCCTAACTGTAACCCTAACCCTAAACATAACCCTAGCCCTAAGCCTATTCATACCCCTAGCCCTAACCCCCAAAAAAACTCTAGCACTAACCATAAACCTAACTGTAATGCAAGCCCAAGACCCAACGCTAACCATAACACTAGCCCTAACCAAACCTTAACCCTAGCCTTAACCCTAACCCTAACACTAGCCCTAACACTAGAACTAGGCCTAACTGTAGCCTTATCCTTCACCCTAACCCTAAAGCTAACCCATAATCAGAGCCCTAAACCTAACCTAAACCTAAACCTAGCCCTATCCCTAGACATAACCTTAACCCTAACATTAATACTTGCCATTACCCAAGCCTTAACCCTAGCCTTAACCCTAACCATAACCTTAATCTTAACCCTTACCCAAACCCTAACACTAACAATATCCTTAACCTTAACATTAGCCCTAACACTAGGCCTAACCCTAATATTAGCCCTAGCTGCAGCCTTAACCCTAATATTAGCCTTAACTCTAGCCTGAAACCTAGACATAGCCTTAACCATAACCCTAAACCTAAACTGCCATTTCAGTAGTAAGAAAATAAGTAAGTTATGTGAGACCTAAGAAAATGAATGTTAAAATGTTTAACCAACCATCTTCCCAAAAAGCCAATTCTTTTTGAAAGAATAAAAAGTGTAAACAGTACGGCATTCACTTCTTAGCTCATTGAACATGATTGAGCAGTGACAAAATTGTGTCCTTCAGAAATTAAAGCTCTTTGAAAATGTATTCCTAGTGCATGAAGCAGATTCCTAAATATTTACCTAGTCTATTGTTGTGAATTCTGAGTGTAACATTCACTTTGTCCAGTGACTGAAGATCATTCATTATGAATTCCAAATGTTTTTACACCAGAACACTAAACTAACCCTAACCCAAACCCTAACCCTAACCTCACCCTAACCCTAATGCTAACCTCACCCTAAACTTAGCCCTACACCTATTCCAACCCTATAAATAATCCTTGCCATAACCCAAGCCCTAACCATAGCATTAAACCTAATCCTACCTCTACCCCTAAACTTAACCCTTACCCTAAACATAACCCTAAAAATAGCCCTAAACCTAAGCCTAATACTAGCCATAATCATATCCCTCACCCTAACCAAAACCTAAACCTAGCCCTAGTGCAAGACTTAACCCTAAACATAACACTATTACTTGTCATAGCCCAAGCCCTAACCCTTGCCTTACCCTAAGCCTAACTTTAATCTTGACCCTTACCCAAACCCTTACCCTAACCATAGCCCAAACCCTAACCCTAATATGAGCCCTAACTCTAGCCCTAACCCTAGACCTAACCCTGACCCTAAAACTAAACTGCCATATCAGCTGTAAGAAAATAACTAACGTATGTGAGAAGTAAGAAAATGAATGTTAAACTGGTTAATCAACCTTCCTTCAAAAAATCCAAATCATTAAGATTGAATTTTAAATGACTCCAGTATCCAGATTAGTTCTCTACTCTTTGAACATGATTTCCCAGTGATTAAACAGTGCCCATTTATATTACGGCTCTATGAACAGCTATACCTACTGTTTCAATTACATTTCTAAACATTTCACTAGTCTAACATTGTGAATCCTCAGTGATACATTCAATTCTGTCCAGTGATTGAATATTGTTCATTGGGAATTCCATATGTTTATACAACAAAACACTAACCTAACCCTAAGCTTAGTCCTAACGTTAAATCTAAACTTAGCCCTAACCTCAGCCTTATAACCCTAACCCTAACCATAACCCGAAGTATAATCCAATGCCTAATCCTAACTTTAACTCTAACCCTAACTTGCCCTAACCCTAACCCTAACCCTAATACTAGCACTAGCGCTAGCCCTAAGCCTAGCATTAACCATAGTTCTTACCCGGACCCAAATCATAACCCTAACCTTAGCACTAACTATAATCCTAACCCTTCCCCAGTTCCTAAATCTAGACCTAACACTAACCCCAGACCTGACCTTAAACTATCCCTAACCCTAACCCTAGCCCAAGCCCTAGCCCTAAGCCTATCTATAGCCCTAGCCCTAACCCTAACCCTAACCCTAGATCTAACACTCGAACTAGCCCTAACCCAATCACTAACCCTACTTGTAGCCCTATCCTTAACCCTAACCCTAACCCTAACCCATAATCAGAGTCCTAAACCTAGCCCTTGCCCTAGACCTAACCTTAACCCTAACATTAATACTTGCCATTACCCAAGCCTTAACCCTAACCCTAACCTTAATTTTAACCCTTACACAAACCCTAACACTAACAATAGACCTAACCCTAAAATTAGCCCTAACTCAAGCCCTAACCCTAATATTAGCCCTTACTCTAGCCCAAACCCTAACCCTAGCCGTAACCCTAACCCAAAACCTAAATCTAAACTGTCATATCAGCAGTATGAAAATAACAAAGTTATGTGATGCCTACGAAAATGAATGTTAAAATGTTTAACAAACCTTATTCCCAAAAAGCCAACTCATTATGATGGAATAATAATGGTAAACAGTATCGCATTAACTTCTGTGCTCTTTGAACATGATTTCCCATTGACTTAATTGTGTCCTTCAGAAATTAAATCTCTTGGAACATGTATTCCTAATGTATGAGGAACATTCCTAAACCTAGTCTATCATAGTTAACTCTCAGTGTTACATTCACTTTTGTCCAGTGATTGAAGATCATTCATTATGAATTCCAAATGTTTAGACACCAAAACGCTAACCAAACCCTAAGCCTACACCTAACATTAAACCAAAATTTAGCCCTGAACTTATCCCTAACCCTAACCATAACCATGACCCTAATTTCAACCCTAACCCTAAACTCACCCTAACCCTAGCCCTAGACCTAACCTTAATCCTATTAATAATACTTGCCATACCCCAAGCCTTATCCATAGCCTTAACCCTACCCCTAACTCTAACCCTAACACTAACCTTAACCTAACACTGGCCTTTACCCAAATCCTAACCCTAACCATAAAACTAATACTTGCCATAATACTGGATCGAACCCTAGCCATTACCCTAAACTTAAACGTAACCCTAACCTTAACCCTTACCCTAACCCTAACACTAATACTAGCCCTAACCTAAGCCCTAACCCTAACCTTAACCTGAACACTAACCCTAGCCCTAACACTCTCCCTAACCCTATCCATAGCCCTAACCCAATTGCTAACACTAACCGTAGCCCTAACCTTAAATCTAATGCATAACCAAAGCCCTAACCCTAACCTAAACCTAAACCTAGCCCTAGCCCAAGACTTAACCCTAACCATAACAATATTACTTGTAATAACCCAAACCCTAATTATAGTCTTACCCTCACCCTAACCTTAATCTTAACCCATACCCAAACCCTAACCCTAACAATAGCCCTACCTCTACCCCTAACATTAACCCTAACTCTAGCCCTAACCCTAGCCCTAGCCCTAATTCTAACCTTAAATCTAAACTGGCATATCAGCAATATGAAAATAACGAAGTTATGTGAGACCTAAAAAAATGAATATTAAAATGTTTAACTAAACTTCTTCCCAAAAATCCAACTCATTTTGACAGAATAATAAATGTAAACCTTATCACATTCACTTCTGAGCTCTTTGAAAATGATTTCCCAGTGAAAAAGTTGTGTCCTTTAAAAATTAAAGCTCTTTGAACATGTATTCCTAGTGTATGAAGCAAATTCCTAAATATTTACCTAGTCTATCATAGTGAATTCTCAGTGTTACACTTAATTTTGTCTAGTGATTGAAGATCTAGCATTATGAATTCCAAATGTTTATATACAAAAACAATAACCTAACCCTAAGCCTAGTCCTATCATTAAGCCTAAATTTAGCCCTGAAGTTATCCCTAACCCAACCCTAACACTAATCCTATCATTATAACAAACCCTAACCATTACCCTAGCCTTAAGCCTATTCATAGCCCTAGCCCTAACCCTGAACCTAACTGTATCCCTAATCATGAACCTAACTGAACCCAGGCCGAAGATTTACTCCTAAACCTAACCCAAACCCTAACCCTAGCCCTAGCCCTAACCCAATCTCTAACCTGAACCTTAGCCCTACCCTTACCCCTAAACTCAACACTAAACTTAACCCTAACTTATAACCAGAGCCCTAAAACTAACCTGAACCTATCCCATACCCTAGCCCTAGACCTAACCCTAACCCTTACAGTAATACTAGCCATAATCCAAGCCCAAACCCTAGCCTTGACCATAACCCTAACACTAACCTTAACCTTAACCCATACCCTAACCATAACTCTAACAATAGCTCTAACCCTAACCCTAACACTATCTCTAACCCTAGACTTAACCCAAGCCTTACCCCTAAAACTAACCATAATGTTACCCCAAACCCAACCCTAACCCTAACCCAAATCCTAATACTAGCCATAATCCTAGCACTAACACTGGCCTTAACGCAAACACTTACCCTAAACCTAAAACCAACACTTGCCATAATCCAAGCCATAACCCCAGCCTTGATCCTAAACCTAACATTAACCCTAACCTTAACCCTTACTCTAAGCCTAATCCTATCAATAACCCTAGCCATAACCCTAATACTATCCCAAACCATATTACTAACCCTAGATTACCCTTAAACCTAAACCTAATATTAGCCCTTACCCATGCCTTAACCCTTACCCTAAACCTAACCCTAAACCTAACTGTAGCCCTAAGGCTAATCCTAACCCTAATACTAGCATTGACCCTCACCCTAAGCCTTGCCCTAGCCCTAGCTCTTACCACAACCAAAGTCTTAACCCTAACCCTAATCATAACCAGAACAATAAACCTAGCCCTAAAATCATCCCCAACCCTAACGCTAACCCTAGCCTTAACCCTAAATTAGCCTTAATCCTAGCCCTAATCTTAAACCTAATCCTAACCCTAACCCTAGCAGTAAAACTAACTCTAACCCTAACCCCATCCCTAACCCTAACCCTACTACTAGCCCTAAGCCAAGCCCTAACCCAAGATTTACACTAAACCTCACCCCAAACCTAAACTTAACCCAGCTCTAAGCATACCCCTAACCTTAACACTAACCCTAAGACTAGCCCTAACTCCAATCCTAATACTAGCCCTAACACAAGCCCTAAACCCTAGCCTTAACCCAAACCTAACCATAACCCTAACTGTAGCCCTAACCCTTGCCTTAACCATAAATCTTGCCCTAAAACTAGTCCCAACACTAACCCTAACCCTAACCCTAGACTTAACACTAAATGTAGCCCTAAATCTAGCCTTAACCCTAAACCTAATACTAACCCTATCCCTAGCGCTAACACTAACCCTGACCCTAATACTAGTCTAAACCCTAGCCCAAACACTGGATTTAAGCCTAACCCTAACCCTAGCCAAACCCAATTCCTAACATTAGCCTTAACCAAAGACCTAATCCTATCCGTAAAACGTAACCTAACCCCCCCTTACCCTAACCCTAACATATACCTATCCATAACTGAATCTGTACCACTAGCGCTAACCTTAGCCCTACCCCAATTCCATAAAGCTAACCCTAAACCTAACCCTAGTCCTAACACTAAGCCTAAGCCTAACCCTAAGCCTAAGCCTAACACTAACCCTATCCTTAGCCATAACCCTAAACCTAACCATAACCCTAACCCTAACCGTTACCCTAAGTCTAACCCTAGAACTAAACCTAAAACTAACCCAAGCCTTATTCCTAACCCTAAACCTAACCTTACCCTAACTTTAACCCTAGCTTTAACCTTAACTCTAGCCCTAACACTTGCCCTAACCCTAACACTAGCACTAAACCAATTGCTAACCCTAACCATAACCCTATCCTTAAATCTAACACTAGCCTAACTCTAGGCCTAGCCCTAACCCTAACCCTAACCAAAGACCTACGAGTTTCCCTAACCCTAACACAACCCTAAGAGGAGCCCTGGCCCTAACCCTAAAACTAGACCGAACCAAGCCCTAACCCTAGCATTGACCCTAACCCTAACCCCAACCTAGCCCTAAACCCAATCCTAACCCTAACCTGAATCCTAACACTAGCCCTATAGCTAGCACTTACCCAAACCCAAATCCTAACCGTAACCCTAACCCTAACCCAAAACCTAAACTTAACCTTACCTCTACCCCAACTCTAAACCTAGCCCAAGCCCTAACCCTAAAGCTAAACCTAACCCTAACCCTAGACCTAACCCTAAGCCAAACCTGAACCCTAACCTAGCCCTAACCCTAACCCCAATCCTAAATTGGCCCTATCCCTAACACTAACCCTAACCCTAGAACTAACCCTAACACTAACCCTAAACCTAACCCTAACACTAACCCTAAACCTAACCCTAATACTAGCACTAACGCTAGCCCTATCCCTAGTCTTAACCATAACTCTAACCCTGGTCCTAACCTTAATAGTAACCTTAACCCAATCCCTCACCCTAAACGTAACCCTAACCATAACCTTAACACTATCCCTAACCCTAACCAATAATCAGAGTCCTAACCCTAATCTAAACCTAAACCTAGCCTTAGTTATATATCTAATACTAACCTTAACACTAATACTTGCCATAACCAAAGCCCTAAACCTAGCCTTAACCCTAACCCTAACCATAATGTTAACCTTTATAAAACCCTAACCCTAAAACTAATACTTGCCATAATCCTAGCCCTAACATAGTCTTGACTCTAAACCTAACCTTAACCCTGACCTTAACCCTTACACAAACCCTAATCCTAACAATAGCCCTAACCCTAATCCTAATACTAGCCCTAACAATAGTGCAAACCCTAGTCTTACCCCTAAATCTAATCCTAATATTAGCACTATCCCTAGCTCTAACCCTAACCCTAAACGTAATCTTAACACTAACTCTAGCCCTAAGGCTAATCCTTACCTTAATACTAGCACAAAACCTAGCCCTAGCCCTAGCCCTTACCCAAACCCAAGTCCTAACCATAACCCTAATCCTAACCCAAAACCTAAACTTAATGTTAGCCTTACCCCTAGCCCTAACCCTAAGCCTAAATCTAACCATATACTTACCCTAACATTAACCCTAAAACTAACCCTAACCCTAGCACTAAACCTAAAACTAACCTTAGCCCTAGATCTAACCCTAACCCTGACCCAAGCATTAACAGTAAACCTAAACCCAGACCTAACCCTAACACAAACCCTAACCCTAACCCTAGCCTTAGCCCTACCCCTACCCCTAACCCGAACCCTAGCTCTAACCCTAATCCTCACCCTAACCCTAACCCTAACTCTAACCCTAACCCTAGACCTAACCCTAACCCTAACCAGAGAGGTTTGTGAAGCAGGAGACAAACACAGAGTCCAGGCGATTAGAAAGGGAAGGTTTTAATCTTGTGCGCCAGGGCGAAATTCTCTGGTCTGAGGGTGGGCCAGGGAAGTTCGTACCCAAAAGGGGGCATAGGTATTTCTTTTATACAGCTGTTTAGTGAGGGGAGGGCAGAGGGCATGAGAGGTGTAGAATTGTCCTTGGGCCAGGGATCTAGGAAGAAGCCAGTTACCTCTGTTACCATCTACCTTGCAGATGCATGCATAGGTTCTGGACTTTCCCCCTGCCTGGACCTCACATCCGGGCCTTTTGGTGATAGGGACGCTGATATCATCCTGGCTACATCCTGCTGACCAGGGCCAAAGAGGGTGGGGGATGTTAAAGGTAAGGCTCAGGCAGAGGCAGGTCGGAGGGCAGCTGAGTGTAGGGGTGGAGCAGGAGCTGGTTTACAGTCACCGGTGACATTTCTGCGATCTGGGATTGGATGAATTTGAGGAGGCACGTAGCTAGGGAAAAAAGACACAGATGAGAATTAGGGCCCTATCAAGGGTAGGATCCAAGTATCTAAAGGGCTTTGGACCCAGGCGAAAAGAAAGTTGTCCCAGGAGTGTCTTGCACGTAATTCTTGACTCAGCTTAGTCAGAGTCTTCATGTTCTGCTCCACCACTCCCTGTTCTTTGATGTAGTAGCAGCATTCTTCTTGAAGGATCATGTAGGTTCCTCCTTTTTCCACAGTAAGAAGGTCTAGGGCCCATCAGTTCTGCATGGCTATTTGGGCTACCGATGTTACTTGCTGCTGCAGGGAGGCTAAGGAGGCAGTAGTAGACTCCAAGGCTATCTGGAGATTGTCATTGAAATCTTGAGCAGAGATTATGGTGTTCCTGAGGTCTCCCGCAGCTAGGCCTACTGAGGCAGCGATACCCCCAACAAGACAGGGAGGAAGGCGGCCCGGCTGGCCTAGGGGTGGGATGAAGAGAGCAACCAGGCAAGCTCCGATTCTCCATACAAGGTTAGTTGGGAAACTACTGTGACCACGAAGTAAGGCCTGGGGTCAGAGGAGTTGATGCAGTTGCTTAAGGTGCCATTGCACCAAAACAAGGTGCCTGGGCTGGACTTGGTGGGACTGCAGTTCAGGGTGCCCCGTCCCACAGTTACCGGGTTGCTGGTCTGGTAGCATATCTGTGGGGGCAAGGTGGGTTCTGGAGTTTCGGGTTCCCAGAGGGGAATGCCAGCCAGGGGAGGGTGACATTCACTGTGTCCTTGGGTTCCTGGAGGAGTCATGTGTGGGACGGCATCCAGCAAAGGTCTTTAGAAAGAGACACATAGAAAGCAGAGCGAGACACTAGGCAGGGTGCAGGTCTCATTAAGGAATAGTAGAGTGTGTTGGATAAGTTGGTGCCAAGAAGACAGGAATTCTACCCGGGGGGAATCAGCCAGCTTCCCTTTAAGTTCCCTTAAATGTTCAGCCAGGAGGGTGCTGTTAGAGACCTGGATGTGGGTCTCCTGGGCCATGACATATTCCCGGGAAATGTAGATGGTCCCTGAAGGGGTTGAGCTCCAAATGCCCACATATAGTTTTCCCATAACACACACAACCCATCACTGATACCAGGGGTCCCACACACTGATGTTGAAGGGCCCGTCCTTCCAGAAAAAGGAGCCAGACATGACCTCATTGTAGGCATCATGGATGACACAGCCTGACCAGCGGCAACCCCCATAGGTGTTGACGTCTTGATTACACCTGTCTGGGTTCTGTTGGTCATAAGCAAAACAGGTATTTGGTCGGCCACTGTTGGACACTGACTGGAGATCGACAGCAATCAGGATCTCCGCCTGGCATCCGGCCAGAGAGAAGTCCTGAGATCGCACCTGCCAGGTGACTAGTGTGCTGTCCTGGTCGTAGGTTTCAGGGGCCTTGAACTTCCACTCATAAGCAAATGCGGGTGGCTGTATCTTGCCCAGGGTCGGGAGGAGAAGGGAGAGGGGGAGGGCAGCTAAGGCAGACCTTAGTGAGGTCCAACACCTCACATTTATAGAAGTCATGCTTCTCCGGGGTCTTCTTGAGTCTGGAGAGGTGGCGCCACGATGGATCACCAAGTAGTTTGGCTGTGGTGGGTGTTTTGAGGATTACTGTGTGATGTCCCGTCCACCTGGGCACCAAGGCCTTGGGATGTAGATTCTGAAAGAGGACTGAGTCCCCCAGCTGGAGGGCTTGTCCTCAGGAGCCTTGGTAAGCTGGTTCTGGCCTGGGCAGGAACATGTCAGCTTGTTCCCAGAGTAGCTGCACTCCTCCCTTTGGCCAGATGCAGGGGCCTGGTCAGCACAATGAGTTCAGCCTTTTGAGAGGTGGTAGCCTCTGGGAGCTGGGCCGCCTCCAATGTTGCCTCGAGTGTTACTACTGCACTCGACATCCCTGGGGGTCTAGGCACGAGCTTCCATCCACAAACATAGTTAAGTCAGAATTAGAGAGAGGAATATCTGAGAGTCCAACCCCAGGTTGAGTGAGGGCCTCAATGACCTCAGGACAGGAGTGCCTTGCCCAGGTTTGGTGGAGGCAGTGGGAATGAGAGTGGCCATGTTCAGGGCTGGGGACTGTGTTAGTGAGATGTCAGGATTCTCAAGGGACTGGAGATGGAGTTTCTGCATGAGAGAGGGGGCCAGGAGAGATAAGGATGTGTGGGACAGAAGATCTTGTAATCTATAGTTGTAGAAGACCTACAAGGGTTGCTGGAGGCTAATACTCTGGTCCTCCTTGATGAGAACAGCAACTGCTGGGCTGCCATCCCCAAACTGTGGGATCAAGCTGTCTGGACAGGTAGGCTACAGGGGTGAAAGCTGGCCCTAGGTGCTGGGTGCGGACCCCCATAGCTATTCCCTGATTCTCATCAGTGAATACTTGCAAAGGCTTAGAGATGTCTGGGAAAGGGAGAGAGAGATAGAGATGCCAGAAGGGTATCCCGGATCTTAGAAGAAAAATGAAAAACAAAACACACACACACACACACACACTCACAAAGCTGGAGTACTAGGGAGGGTGAGGAGAGGGGGCCTGGTATAGTGGATCTTTCTACAATACTTGTCAACCGTTAACTTTAGAACTTCTTTCTTTCAACATACCTTCCATTAAATATTTCTAACATGTCTAGCAATTAAAATATTTAGAAAAGGCAGAGGGAGGAGGGAATCAGCCTCTAGCTGCTTGAATTGAAAACTGAGTTTCAGATAAGCCTGTGCCAGGTAGAAAATTGTTCTCTAGGGAGGGTGGAATGGGGGACAGGGCGGAGTGAGAAGGCACTGAGGCCAGAGTAGTTTTCAGAGCATTAAAAGGTGATTTGCCATCAGTACCCATGACCGAGATCTTGGAAGGGAAGAGTGGCCCAGAAAAGAGGGGCAGGACAGAGACGGTAGCCCCCCTGTCATCCCAAAAGGAGAACTACTTACCTGCTGCCTTGAGCATTACCCTGGGATCAGTGAGGGTGATGGGAGTTGTTGAGTCCTGGCATTTCCAGTCGTCAGCCAGTTCCAGCATGGCCAGCAGCGGGTCATTACCTGGAAGGACAGCCTCTCTACCCTGAGTCGAAGAGGGACTGTCACTTTTCCAGGGGCAGTCTCTTTTCCAGTGGCCGTTTTGACCACAGCAGGGCAGGGCTTGGTTGGGGCCCCAGGCTGGGGGCACTGCTTTGCCCAGTGGCCCTCATTCCCGTACTTAAAGCATCCTCCAGATGGTGCTCATGTTCTGGTTGCACCCCCACTACACACAGTCCCCATTGGACACTGCATGGCTGCCCTCACCCTCAAGGCTGCTAACAATGCTTGAGTTTGCAGTCACCTTTTGTTGAAGGTGGGCCTCCTGATCCTATTCTGCCTGCTCCACAGGGGCATTAAAAACCATAAATGCCATATTCACTAGATCCCAAACAGGAGTTTGAGGGCCATCCTCCACGTTTTTTAAAATTTCTTTCGAATATCTAGGGCCGATTGCGAAATGAAATGAGGGGCTAAAATGGTCACTCAGTCCAGGGATTCAGGGTCCAGACGAGTATATAAGGTCAGAGCCTCAGTTACCCTGTTACGCGGGCTTCTCATCTGGTCCCTAGTAATTTCCCTCAGGTTGTCAAAATTAACTACCTTGTGGGAGATGGCCTGTAGGCCGGCTATCACACATTGGAGCATCTGGTCGCAACATTGGCCTGTCTCGCCCTTTGGGGGTATCTAGTGGATACTCCCAGCAAGGTTCCTGACGAGGAATGGCCTGGGCCGCCACCGGCATAGAGGCATCTGTAAGGTGGATCTGATGTGTGGTCTGTCACTGCTTCTAAGACCCTTTCCCTTTCATCTGATGTTAGGGTGGAAGAAAGAATGACATGGATGTTATACCAGGTGAGGTCAGAGGCCCGAGAAAGGTATCAAATTCCATGACAAACGTGGTGGGGTTGGCAGAAAAGGACCCCGGCCGCTTCTCAATCTGGGAGAGATCAGACAGAGAGAAGGGAACATGGACCCTGATCACTCCATCAGCCCCTGAAACTTCCTGGAGGGGGCAGAGGGAAGGAGGAGCCTGATTGCGGGTGTGCCTGGAGAAGCAGGTGGGGGTGGGGGAAAGGGAAGCTCAGTAGGTAAGGGAGAAGGCACTTGGGGAGGGGATGGCAGAAGGAGGTCAGTGAGTGAGGATGGGGGAAGATTGGGAACTGGAGGCAAAGCAGTAGAAGCCATGGAGTAAGAAGGTGGACGAGTCGGAGGGGAGGAAAGATTCTCAGGGGGTTCAGATAAGGTGGAAAGTGGAGGGGTGTTGGTTGGCAGAGGGGGTTTCTCACGAGCTAGGAGAACCTGGGCTGCGGAACAGGAGGAGCAGAAGGAGGGACGGGAGCGCAGATAGAAAAAAGGCCTGGACATATGGAACCTCGGGCCACTTCCCAGCTCTTTGGCATTAATTACTGAGGTCAGTTAGTCCCACTTTCAGGGTCATCTGGACCCACTGAGGCCATGCCACGTTATAGAAGTAGCCAGATTGGTGAGGACACACCCTAGAGGTGTCTTTGGTGAGTGCCCATTCCAATTCCTGGGGTCGGGTTGAAAAGGTCAAGGACTAGCATTCCAATCCCTGAGCCAAAGCTACTATGGGCATCCCAAGGGACAGTAGAGGATGTCTCCTCTACCTCATGGGGTCCGTCCGGAGTGAGGCCCAAAGGCCAAAAAACTGAGTTGGGCAGGAACGTGTCCACTTCCTCCCCAGATTCAGAACCCCTCCTTGACGGGCCCAGAAGGCAATGCCCGGAAGACAATCTCTGACTAGGGCTGCAAATTGGGGAAAGACACGCTGGAAAAACCTTCAGGATTTAGCATGGGTTGGGACTTACCTCCGAAGTTGCCTAGCCAAGGGAAGAAGGCTGAGTATCCTGAGCCACGAAAAAGAAGAAGGGGGAGAGTGGGGGGCCCCGGACCATTAAAGGTCAAACAGGGAACATGCCCCCACCTGAGTTCAGCACAAGATGAGAGGTTTGTGACACAGGCAACAAAAACAGAGTCCACACAATTAGAAAGGGGGGGGTTTAATTTTGCGCTCCCGGGAGAAATACGCTGGTCAGAGGGCGGGCCAGGGACATTCTCCCTGAAAGTGGGGCATGGGTACTTCTTTTATACAGCTGTTTAGTGAGGGGAGGGAGGAGGGCATGAGAGGTGGAGAATTCACCTTGGGCCAGGATTCTCTAAGCAGCCAGTTATCTCTCTCACTATCTACTTTGCAGATGCATGCATGGGCTCTGGACTTCAACCCCTTCCTCAACCTAACATAACCCTAACCCTATTACTAGCCCTAACCCTAGCCATGACCCTCTTCTTAATGCTAACCATAATCTTCACTCCAAACCTAACCCTAACCCTAACCTTAAACTGTCATATCAGCTATATGAAAATAACTTGGTATCTGAGCCCTGTGAAAATGAATGTTTATATGTTTAACCAATCTTTTTTCAAAGAGGCCAACACATTAAGACTGAATTATAAATGTATACAGTATACAATTCAGTACTCTTTGAACACGATTTCCCAGTGATTAAACAGAGTCCATCAGCTATTACGGCTCTATGAACAGGTATAACTACTCTTTCAAGTACATTCCTAAATATTTCCCTACTCTGACATTGTGAATTCTAAGTGTTTGGACTGAATTTTTTTCCAGTGATTCAAGTTCATTCATTGTGGATTCCAAGTGTTTTACAGCATTTTGCCATATGTACCAGCTCTTTAAAAACGAATGTTTACAGTTTTAAAGACAACCCTAACTTTCAGAGCGCTTTGAATAAAAATTCTTATTATTTCAACATGCAGTAAAGATGATGTTTTGCAACGTATTCCATGTGATTCAGAAACACCACTACATGTTTCCCTGGACTGTTATTTTTAGCTCTGAGAATTTTAACATATTAATACAGGTATCATACCAGGTCTTCAAAGGTACATTATTACTACCTTGAAAACGAGCCTAACTATCATTTTGATTTCTTAGAATATGAAATACTTTCATACTGTTATAATAACACTATGAAAACAATTTTTTAAGTGTTTCACCAACTTTCTTCCAAAAAAAGCCAACTCATTTTGATGGAATAATAAGTGTAAACTGTATCACATTCACTTCTCAGCTTTTTCAACATGACTTTCCAGTGACAAAACTGTGTCCTTCAGAAATGAAGGCTCTTTGAACATGTATTCCTAGTGTATGAAACACATTCCTAAATATTTCCCTAGTCTATAAAAGAGAATTCTCAGTGTTACATTCAATCACTTTTGTCCAGCGTTTGAAGATCTTTCATTATGAATTTCCAAATATTTATACACCAAAACATGAACCTAACCCTAAGTCTAGCCCTAACATTAAACCTAAACTTAGCGCTATCTTTAGCCCTAACCTTAACCCTAAACATAGCCCTAGACCTATCCCTAACCCTTACACTACTACTTCCCATAACCCAAGACCTAAACCTAGCCTTAACCCTAACCCTAACCCTAACCTTAACCCTTACCCTAACCATAAACCTAACAATAGCCCTAACACTAACCCTAATTCGAGCCATAACCCTAGACCTAACCCTGGCCATAACCCAAACTCTAAAACTGATACTGGCCATAATCCTAGCCCTAACCCTAGCCTTGACCCTAAACCTAAACTTAACCCTAACCTTAACCCTTACCCTTTCCCTAATCTTAACAATAGGCCCAACCTTAACCCTAATACTAGCCCTAACGATAGCACTAACCCTAGCCTGACACCTAACCTATTCCTAATATTAGCCCTATCCCAAGTCCTAACCCTAACCCTAATCCTAATCTTAAACCTAACTCTAGCCTTAAGGCTAATCCTAACCCAAATACTAGCACTAACCCTAACCCTAAGCCTAGCCCTAGCCTAGCCCTTACCCAAAACCAAGTCCGAACCCTAATCTTAACCCCAAACCTAAACTTAACCTTAGCCATACCCTTAACCCTAACCCTAGCCCTAGCCCTAGCCCTAACCCTAAATCTAACCATAACCCTAAACGATGCCGTAACCCTAGCCCTAGCCCTAACACTAACCTTAAACCTAAACTGGCATATCAGCAGTATGAAAATAACTAAGGTATGTGAGACCTAAGAAAATGAATGTTAATATGTTTAACCAAACTTCTTCCAAAAAAAGCAACTAATTTTGAAGTAATAATAAGTCTGAACAGTATCACATTCAATTCTCAGCTCTTTGAACATTACTTATCAGTGACAAAATGGAGTCCATCAGAAATTAAAGCTCTTTGAACATGTATTCCTAGTGTACGAAACACAATCCTAAATATGTACCTAGTCTATCATAGTGAATTCTAAGCGAATACAAGTGTTACATTCAATTTTGCCCAGTTATTGAAGAACATTCATTGTGAATTACAAATGTTTATACACCAAAATCTAAACATAACCCTAAGTCTAGCCCTAATGTTAAACCTAAATTTAGACCTAACCCTTGCCTTAACCCTAACCCTAACCCTAGCCCACCCCCTAGTCCTAGCCCTAAACCTAACCCTAATACTAGCACTGAGCCTAGCCCTAACCATAGCCTTAACCCTAATCCTAACCCTTACTCTAGCCCTAAGCCCATCCAAAGCCCGAGCCTGAAACCTAAACAAAATTATAGCTCTAACCATAAAACAAAATCTAACAGAAGCCTAAGACCAAATCCTAACCTAATACTCACTCTAACCTGAATCCTAACCCTAGACTTAACCCTAACACTAACCCTAAACCTAAACTGTCATATCAGCAGTATAAAAATAACTGTTATGTGAGACCTAAGAAAATGAATGGTAAAATGTTTAACCACCCTTCTTCCCCAAAAGCCAACTTATTTTGACGGAATAATAAGTGTAAACAGTACCACATTCACTTCTCAGCTCTTTGCATGTGATTTCTCAGTGACAAAATTGTGTCCTTCAGAAATTAAAGCTCTTTGAACATGTATTCCTAGTGTATGAAGCCCATTCCTAAATATTTACCTAGTCTGTCATAGTGAATTCTCAGTGTCACATTCACTTTTGTTCAGTGATTGAGGTGCATTCATTGTGAATTCCAAATGTTTATACACCAAAACACAAACCTAACCTTAAGCCTAGCCGTAACATTAAACCTAAATTTAGGCCTGTACTTATCCCTAACCCTAACCCTAACCCAAATTGCAACCATAACCCTAACCTCACCCTAACCCTAACCCCAGACCTAATCCTAACCCAATAAATATTACTTGCCGTAACCCAAGCCCTAACCATAGCCTTAACTCTAACCCTAACCATAACCATAACCCTAAAAATAGCCCTAAACCTAAGCCTAATACTAGCCATAACCCTAGCCCTAACACTGGCCTAAACCCAAATCCTAACCCTAACTCTAACTAATACTTGCCATAATACTGACCCGAACCCTAGCCCCTATCCTAAACTTAAACTTAACCCTTACCCTAAACTTAATCCTGATACTAGCTCTAACCTAAGCCCTAACCATAGCCTTAAACCCAAACCCTAACCCTAGCTCTAACACTTGCCTTAACCCTATCCGTAGCCCTAACCCAATGGCTAAACCTAACCTTAACCCTATCCTTAACTGTAACCCTAACCTTAACTCTAACCCATAACCTGAGCCCTAACCCTAACCTGAACCTAAACCTTGCCCTAGCCCAAGACTTAACCCTAACCATAACACTATTACTTGTCATTGAGAGGATGCGACCCAGGACACAAAACACAGAGAGTCCAGGCGATTAGAAAGGGGGGGGAGGGGAGGGGTTAATCTTTCGCTCATGGGTGAAATTCACTGGTCTAAAGGTGGGCCAGGGAAGTTCGTGCCAAAAAGGGTCATAGGTACTTTTTTACACAGCTGTTTAGTTAGGGGAGGGAGGAAGGCATGAGAGGTGCGGAATTTGCCTTGGGCCAGGGTTCTAGTAAGGTGCCAGTTATCTCTGTCACCATCTACCTTGTAGATGCATGCATAGGCTCTGGACTTCCCCCCTGCCTAGACCTAACATCCTGGCCTTTTGATGACAGGGTGCGCCAAAATCATCCTGTTTACTTCCTGCTGACCTGTGGCAAAGAGTGTGGTAGACATTAAAGGCCAGGGTCAGGCAGAGGCAGGTCGGAGGGCAGCCAGTGAAGGGGTGGAGCAGGAGCTGGTTTACTGTCACCAGATATATCCGCGCTCCTAGAGCAGATGAATTTGAGGAGGCAGGGAGATAGGGAAAAAAAGACACAGATGAGAATTAGGGGTCCTATCAGGGGTAAGATCCAGGTAGCTAAAGGGCTTTGGACCCAGGCGAAAAGAGAGTTGTCCCGGGAGTGTCTTTCATGTAATTCTTCACTCAGCTTAATCAGGGTCTGCACGTTCTGTTCCACCACTCTGGACTGCATGTAGTAGCAGCATTCTTCTTGAAGGAACATGCAGGTTCCTCCTTTTTCCGCAGTAAGAATGTCTAGGGCCCATTGGTTCTGCAGGGCTATTTGGCCTCCCAATGTTACTTGCCACTGCAGGGAGGCTAAGGAGGCAGTAGTAGACTCCAAGGCTATCTGGAGTTTGTCATTGAAATCCTGAGCAGAGATTATGCTGTTCCTGAGAGCACCCCCAGCTGGTCTACCGAGGTAGCAATACTTTCCCCCAACAAGACAGGGAGGGAGGCGGCCCGGCAGGCCCAGGGGTGGGATGAAGGGAGCAACCAGGCAAGCTCTGACTATCCATACAAGGTTAGTTGGGGAACTACTGTGCCCAGGAAGCAAGGCCCATTGTCAGAGGAGTTGATGCAGTTGCTTAAGGTGCCATTGCACCAAAAGAAGGTACCCTGGCTGGCCTTGGTGGGACTGGCTGCAGTGTGCTTTTGGGTACAGTTCCAGGTGACCCATCCCACAGTTACCAGGTTGCTGGTCTGGTAGCAGATCCACGGGGGAAAGGTGGTTTCTGGAATTTCAGGTTCCCAGAGGGGAATGCCAGCCAGGGGAGGCTGACATTCACAGTGTCCTTGGGTTCCTGGAGGAGTCATGAGTGGGACGGCAGCCGGCAAAGGTCTTTGCAGAGAGACACATAGAAAGCAGTGTGAGACACTGGGCAGGGTACAGGTCTCATTAAGGAAGAGTAGAGTGTGTTGGATAAGTTGGACCCAAGAAGACAGGACTTCTACCCGGGGGGAATCAGGCAGCTTCCCTTTAAGGGAATGTTCAGCCTGTAGGATGCTGTTAGAGACCTGGATTGGGCCTCCTGGGCCATGACATATTCCCGGGAGAATTAGATGGTCCCTGAAGGGGTCGAGCTCCCAACATTCCCATATAGTTTTACCATAACGCCCACAACGCAATGCTGGTCCCAGGGGTTCAGATGTAGAAGGTCCGTCCTTCCAGAAAAATGGGCCAGACCTGAACTCATTGTAGGCATCATGGATGACACAGCCTGACCAGCGGCAACCCCCATAGGTGTTGACGTCTCAATTATACACCTGTCAGGGTTCCGTTGGTCATAAGCAAAACAGGCACATGGTGGCCACTGTTGGACACTTACTGGAGGTGGACAGCAATCAGGATCTCTTCCTGACATTCGACCAGAGGTTAGTCCTGAGATCCCACCTCCTGGGTGACTTGTGTGCTGTCCTGGTTGTAGGTTTCAAGGACCTTGATCCTCCACACATAAGCAGGTGGGCGTGGGTGTATGTTGCCCAGGGCTGGGACGAGAAGGAGGATGGGGGAGGGCGGCTAAGGCAGACTGTAGTGGGGGCCAACTCCTCACATTTATAGAAGTCATGCTGCTCTGGGTTGTTCTTGAATCTGGAGTGGTGCTGCCATGATGGATTGCCAAGTAGTTTGGCCACGGTGGGGGTTGTGAGTATTACTGTGTGAGGTCCCATCCACTGGGGCTCTAAGGCCTTGGGATGTAGATTCTTAAGGAGGACTGAGTACCCCGGCTGGAGGGCTGGTCCTCGGAAGCCTTGGTTCACTGGTTCTGGCTTGGGCAGAAACCTGTCAGCTCGTTCCAGGAGTAGCTGCCTGAGTAAGACAGGTATGGAAGATAGATAGCCAAGAGAGGAGGGTCAGTAGGGAGGCGATGGTTGAGCAATAAGGGTCTCCCATGTAGGAGTTCAAAAGGGTTAAGAAGGCGGGGCTCCTTGGTGTACCCTGGATTCTGGTCAGGGCCATGGGCAGGAGATCCAGCCAGGAGCTGCAAATTTATAGAGAGATTTAGTTAGATGGTCTTGAAGGAGGCCATTGACCCTCTTGACCTTACCTGATGATTGTGGGCGGTAGGGTATGTGCAGTTTCCAGGAGATGCCAAGTGAGGTGCTAACCTGCTGAACAACCCTTGATATAAATGCTGGGCCATTGTCTGATTGTATGGAGGGGGGAGGGTGAACCTAGGGATTATGTGTGTTATTAGGGTCTCAGCCACAACCTCAGCACTTTCCTTGCGGGTAGGGAAGGACTCTACCCACCGTGTCAGGGTGTCTACCATGGTAAGCAGGCATTTGGTCTTCTTCAGGGGAGGCATATGGGTAAAGTCTACCTGCCAGTCCTGTCCTGGGAGGTGTCCCCTCATTTGATGGGTAGGAAAGTTGGGGTGCATTCCTCCCTGGGGTGAGACGGCTGCACACGTGGAGCAGGAGGAGCAAGCACTCGTGACTGCCTCTCGCAGTGTGGGTGAGGTGAAGAGGGGTTCGAGGAACCTCCAGAGTGCCAGTGGTCCAATGTGCAATGACCGGTGGGCCTGTTGGGCAATGGCCCCTACCTGAGCCTTGGGAAGGGCGATCTTGTTATTTATGAAGATCCATCCCTCAGGACCAGAAGAGCCTCCCCGTTGTAGGAGTTTATTTTTTTCTTCTTCTGTATAATGAGGGGTAATGGAGGGAAGGGAAAGAGACAGGACCGGGGCTGGGGACCCTTCACCCTGAGTTAAGCCTCTGATCACCGCGTCTGCTCGGGTGTTTCCCCGTGTAACCATCAAGGAGTCAGTCTGATGGTCTCAGCAGTGCACCATGGCTACCTGGGAGAGAAGCTGTAAGGCATAAAGAAAGCGGGTTATGAGTCTAGCGATAATAATAGGTGAGCCTTTAGTGGAGAGAAAGCCCCTCTCCCTCCAAATAACCACATGGCAATGGGCTATCAGAAAGGAATATTTGGAGTCTATATATATGTTTACCTCCCCCCTTTCGGCCAGATGCAGGGCCCTGGGTAACGCAATGAGCTCAGCCTTTTGAGAGGTGGTACCGTCTGGGAGCCAGGCCGCCTCCAGGCTCTGCTCAAGTCGCATAGGTGGCTTTCCAATGTCCCTGGGGGTGTAGTCAAGAGCTTCCATCCACAAACAGAGTTAAGTCAGGATTAGAGAGAGGAAGATCTGAGAGGCCCGCCCGAGGTTGAATGAGGGCCTCGAGGACCTCGGGGCAGGAGTGCGTTGCCACAGGTTCAGTGGAGGCAGCAGGAAGGAGAGTGGCCGGGTTCAGGGCTGGGGATTGAGTTAGGGAGATGTCAGGACTCTCGAGGAATAGGAGATGGAGTTCCTGCATGCGAGAGGGGGCAAGGAGAGATAAGGATCTGTGAGACAGAAGATCCTGTAGTCTATGGGTGAAGAAGGCCTGTATGGGTTGCTGGAGTCAGATCTTCTGGGCCTCCTTGGTGAGAGTCGCTGCTGCATCCAGATCCCGGAGGCAGGGCTGCCATCCCCAAACCATGGAATCAAGCTGTCTGGACAAGTAGGGTACGGGGGTGAAGGCTGGCCCTAGGGGCTGGCTGAGGACCCCCTTAGCTATTCCCTGTTTCTTATCAGTAAATAGTTGGAAAGGCTTAGAGATGTCCTGGAAACAGAGAGGGGGAAATGCCAGCAGGGCATCCCGGAGCTTAGAAAAAGCTTGGCGAACTAGGGAGGGTAGGAGAGGGGGCCTGTTTGTGTTTCTTTAGCTGCCTGGTATAGAGGCTTAGCTAGGAGAGCAAATTTGGGACCCAATGGCGGAAGAATCCTACCAGCACTAGAAAAGACAAAATCTGTTCGTCAGAAGTTGGAGGCTGTAGATCTCGTATTGCCTGTGCTCAGTCAACTGTTAGTCCTCGGGAATTGGGCGTCAGACAGATCCCCAAGTAAGTGACTGGGGGCCGACAGTTGTGCCTTGGCAGGGGACACATGGTATTCTTTCTCCCCTAGAAAGTTGAGGAGGCCAGCTGTCTGCCTCTGAGAAATGTCTAAAGAGGGGCTACAGAGACGGAGATCATCTACGTACTGGAGAAGAGTGCTTGGTCCTAATGAGCATTGTTGGAGGTCTCTGGCTAAGACCTGGCCAAACAGATGAGGGCTGTCTCTGAACCCCTGGGACAAAACTGTCCATGTGAGTTGGCGGGATACATGTTCGTCTGGGTCCTCCCAAGTAAATGCACACTGATGGTAAGAGTCTGGATTCAGAGGGATGGTAAAGAAGGAGTCCTTGAGGTCAAGGACGGAAAAGTGTGTGGTGCGAGGTGGGATGCGGGAAAGGAGAGTGTAAGGATTGGGGACCACTGGGTGAATGAGGACCACTGCGTCATTGATTAGTCGGAGGTCCTGCACCATCCGGTAGGTCCTGTCTGCCTTCCTGACAGGGAGGATGGGGGTGTTGCAGGGAGAGTCGATAGGTATGAGGAGACCCTGCCCCAGAAGCTGAGTAATGAGGGGTTTGACCCTTGGCGATGAGTTAGGGAGATAGGAAACTGGGGATGGGAGGGAAAAGAGATGGGGTCCTTGAGTCTGATCCTAACTGGGGTATGGTGTCTAGTAACCACTGTGGTAGAGGTATCCCATACTTTTGGGTTGACAAGGGATGCAGGCAGTGGGGGATGAGTGTTCCCATCAAGGTAGGGGACCAGGAGCAGAAGAAGAAGGGAGGCTGAAGGACTCCAAGTGAGCTGCAGAGTGGCTCCTAGTTTGGTGAGGATATCCCGTCCTAAAAGGGGCACGGGCCACGAAGGCATGACTAAGAATGAGTGGGTTATAGGTCTATCATCGAGTAGACAGGGAAGGGGCCCGGAGGCCAGCGGGCAGATGGATTTTCTGTCAATACCAATGACCGAGATCGTGGAAGGGAAGAGTGGCCTGGAAAAGGAGGGAAGGCCAGAGAATGTAGCCCCCATATTGATCAGGATGGAAATCTGCTTACCAGCTGCTACCTTGAGCATTACCCTGGGCTAGGCGAGGGTGATGGGGGTCGTAGAGTTCGGGCATCTTCAGTCTTCAGCCAGTCCCAGCATGGCCAGCGGCGGGTCATTACCTGGAAGGGCAGCCCCTCTATGCTGAGATGCAGAGGGCCTGTCACTTTTCCACGGGTAGTCACTTTTCCAGAGGTCATTTTGACCGCATGCGGAGCAGGGCGTGGTTGGGGCTGAGAGCACTGCTTTTCCCAGTGGCCCCCATTCCCGCACTTGAAGCAACCTCCAGGTGGCGCTCATCCTCTCATTGCATCCCCACCATGCACAGTCCCCTTTGGACTGTTCATGGCTGCCCTCTCCCTCAATGCTGCTATCAAGGCTTGAGTTTGCAGAGTCACCTTTTGTGGAAGGCGGGCCTCCGGATCTGAGTCTCCCTGCTCCTCATGGGCATTAAAAATCTTAAATCCCATATTCACCAGATTCTGAATAGGAGTCTGAGGGCCATTCTTCTCCTTTTTAAATGTTTTTCCAATACCTGGGGCTGTGTGAGAAATGAAGTGAGTGGCTAAAACTGTCGCTCTGGCCGGGGACCCAGGGTCCAGATGAGTATATAAGTTGATAGCCTCAGTCAGCCTGCTAAGGAAGACTGCGGTGTTCTCATCCGGTCCCTGAGTAACCACCCTCAGCTTGTCAAATTAACTACCTTGTGGGAGATGGCCTGTAGTCCGGCTATCAGGCATTGGAGCATCTGGTCACAACATTGGTGCCCAGCTTGCCCTTTGGAGGTATCTATTTGGTACTCCCAACCTGGTTCTTGACGAGGAACGGTGTGGGCCCCCACTGGCATAGAGGCATCTGTAAGGTGGACCTGATCTGCATGGTCCATCGCTGCTCCTAAGAGCCTTTCCCTTTCATCTGATGGTAGGGTGGAAGAAAGAATGACATGAGTGTCGTGCCAGGCGAGATCATAGGTCTGAGAAAGTTATTGAAATTCCTTGACAAATATGTTGGGGTTGGCAGAAAAGGACCCCATACACTTCTCAATCTGGGAGAGATCCGACAGAGAAAAGGGAACATGGACCCTGATCACTCCCCAGCCTCTTCTACTTCCAGGAGGGGGCAGAGAAGAAAAGGAGCCCAGGAGTGGGTGTGCCTGCTGACTGGGGAAGCAGGTGGGGGTGGAGGAAGTGGAAGGTCAGCAGGTAAAGGAATAGGCACTGGGGGAGGGGGCTGCGGAGGGAGGTCAGGAGTGAGGATGGGGGAAGGGTGGGAACTGGAGGTATGGCAGAAGAAGCAGTGGAGTAAGGAGGCGGGCCATTCGGAGGGGAGGAATGATTCTTAGGGGGTTCAGATAAGGCTGAAAGTGGAGGGGTGTTGGTAGGCAGAGGGGGTTTCTTGCCACCTAGGAGAACCTGGGCTGTGGAACAGGAGGAGCAGAGGGAGGGACCGAAGCGCAGATAGAAAAAGGCCTGGACATATGCAACCTCAGGCCACTTCCAGCTCCTTGGCAGTATTTACTGAGGTCAGTTAGGATGCTGAGGTTGAAAGTCCCATTCTCAGGCCATTTTGACCCATGTTCCAATTCATATTGAGGCCATGCCACATTACAGAAGTATATGAGGCATTTAGGACACAGATCCTGGGTCAGGATTAGCTTAGCCTGATTGGTGAGAAGGCACCCTAGAGGTGTCTTAGGATCAGATTTGGATTTTTGATTGCTCATACTGAAGCCTAGGGTCAGTAGCGAAGGCCGAAGGACAGGCATCCCAATCCTTGAGCCAAGGCTACAGATGGGGAACGCGAGGGACAGCAGGGGACGTCTCCCCTACCCCCTGGGGTCTGGCGTGAGGCCCAAAGGCCGGAGAACCGAGGGGGGCAGGAAAGTCTCCACTGCCTCCCCAGGTTCGGAACCCCTCCTGGAGGGGCTGGGAGAGCAATGCCCTGAAGGCAATCTCTGATGCGGGCCGTGGTTTATGGACAGAGACACCAGAAGAACGACCACTAGGAATCAATAAAGGCTGGGACTTACCCGCTGATGCTGCCGAGCAAGGAGAAGAAGCCTGAGTATCCTGAGCCATGAAGAAAGAAGAAGGGGGGGATGGGGGGGCCCCGTACCATTAAAGGTCAAAAAGGGAGCTTGCCCCGGTCTGGTTCTGGCACCAGATGAGAGGTTTGTGACGCAGGAGATAAAAAACACAGAGAGTCCAGGCGATTAGAAAGGGGTGGTTTTAATCTTGCACTCCTGGGTGAAATTCAGTGATCCAAAGGTGGGCCAAAGAAGTTTGTGCCATAAAGGGGCCATAGGTCCTTCTTTTATACAGCTCTTTAGTGAGGGGAGGGCGGAGGGCATGAGAGGTGTGGAATTTGCCTTGGGCCAGGGGTCCAGGAAGGGGCCAGTTATCTCTGTCACTATCTACCTTGCAGATGCATGCATAGGCTCTGGACTTCCCCCTGCCTCTACCTAAAATTCATAACCCAAGCCCTAACCCTAAACCTAACCCTAGCCCTAGCCCCAGCCCTAACCCTAATCCTAGCTTTAACCCTAACCCTAACTTGCCCTAACCCTAACCCTAATCCAAATCCTATCCCTACCCTAACCCTAATAATAGCACTAATACTAGCCCTAAACCTAGCACCAGCCAAAACCCTAAACCTTGCCCAATTCCTAAACCTAGCCCTAACACTAACCCCAGCCTTGACCTTAACTTAACCCTAACCCTAACCCGTACCCTAACCCTATCCTTAACCCTAACCCTAACACTTACCCTAGCCCTAAGCCTATCTATAGCCCTAGCCCTAAACCTAAACCTAATTCTAGCCCTAACCATAAACCTACCTGCAACACAATCCCAAGACCTAACCCCAACCATAATACTATGCCTAAACTAAGCCCTAACCCTAGCTTAACCCGAACATTAACCCTAGCCCTAACATTAGCACTAGCAATAACCCAAGCAAACCCTAAATGTAGCCCTATCCTTAACCCTAACACTTAACCTTACACATAATCAGAGCCCTAATCCTAACCTAAACAGAAACCTAGCCCTAGCCCTAGACCTAAACTTAACCCTAACATTAATACTTGCATTACCCAAGCCTTAACCCTAACCCTAACCTTAATCTTAACCCTTACCCAAGCCATAACAATAACAATAGCCCAAACCCTAATATTAGACCTAACCCTATTATTAGCCCTAACTCTAGCCCGAACCCTAGCCCTAGCCCTAACCCTAACCCGAAACCTAAATTGTCATATTAGTGGTATGAAAATAACTAAGTTATGTGAGACCTAAGAAAATGAATGTTAAAATGTTTAACCAACCTTCTTCCCCAAAAGCCAACTCATTTTGATGGAATAATAAGTGTAAACAGTATCACGCTCACTTCTCAGCTCTTTGAACATGGTTTCCCACTGACAACATTGTGTCCTTCAGAAATTAAAGCCCTTTGAACATGCATTCCTTGTGTATGAAGCACATTCCATCGCTAACCCTAACTGTACCCTATCCTTAACCCCAATCCTAACCCTAACCTTAACCCATAATCACAGCCCTAACCCTATCCTAAACCTAAACCTAGCCCTAGAGCTAGACCTAACCTTAACCCTAACATTAATACTTGCCATTACCCAAGCCTTAACCCTAGCCTTAACCCTAACCATAACCTTAATGTTAACGCTTACCAAAACCCTAACACTAACAATAGCCTTAAACCTAATATTAGCCTTAACACTAGCCGGAAACCTAGCCCTAGTCCTAACCCTAACACTAAACCTAAACTGTTATATCAGCAGTATGTAAATAACTAAGTTATGTGAGACCTAAGAAAATGAATGTTAAAATTTTTAACCAACATTCTTCCCAAAAAGCCAACTCACTTTGACGGAATAATAAGTTTAAACAGTATCGCACTCACATCTCAGCTCTTTGAACATGATTTCCCACTGACAACATTGTGTCCTTCAGAAATTAAAGCTCTTTGAACATGTATTCCTAGTGTATGAAGCACATCCCTAAATATTTACCTAGTCTATCATAGTGAATTCTCAGTGTTACATTCACTTTTGTCCAGTGATTGAAGTGCATTCATTATGAATTCCAAA
The DNA here is from genome assembly GCA_026230045.1 of Corynorhinus townsendii. NCBI lineage: Eukaryota > Metazoa > Chordata > Mammalia > Chiroptera > Vespertilionidae > Corynorhinus > Corynorhinus townsendii. The sequence continues at coordinate 181,428 of JAPDVU010000020.1, forward strand.
TTTTATACCCCAAAATATTAACCTAATGCTAAGCCTAACCCTAACATTAAACATAAATTTAGCCCCGAAATTATATTAACCCTAACCATAACCTTAACCCTAATTCTAACCCTATTCCTAACATCACCCTAACCCTAACCCTAACCCTAATTGCAACCCAAACCCAACCTCACCCTAACCCTAACCCTACACGTAACCCTAACCCTATAAATAATACTTGCCATAACCCAAGTCCTAAATATAGCCTTAATCCTAATCCCTACCATAACTGTAACCTTATCTCTTACCCTAACCATAACCTCAAAAATAGCTCTAAACCTAAGGCTAATACTAGCTACAACCCTAGCCCTAACACTGGCCTTAACCCAAATTCTAACCCTAACCCTAAAACTAATAATTTCCAATATACTGGCCCGAACCCTAACCCATACCCTAAACTTAAACTTAACCCTAAACTTAACCCTTACCCTAACCCTAAACCTACTACTAGCCCTTAGCTAAGCCCTTATTCCAGCCTTAACCCGAACCCTAACCCTAGCCCTCACACTATCCCTAACCTTATCCGCAGCCCTAACCCAAACGCTAACCCAAACCATAGCCCTATCCTTAAACCTAACCCTAACCTTAACCTTAACTCATAACCAGAGCCCTAACTCTAACCTAAAAGTAAACCTAGCCCTAGCCCAAGACATAACCCTAACCATAACACTATTACTTATCATAACCCAAACCCTAACCTTAGGCTTACCCTAACCCTAAACGTAAACGTAACCCTTACCCAAACCCTACCCCTAACAATATCCCTAACCCTACCCCTAATATTAGACCTAACTCTAGCCCTAACCCTAACTCAAAACCAAACTGTCATATCAACTGTATGAAAATAAATAAAGTATGTGATACATAAGAAAATGAATGTTAAACTGTTTAACCAACCTTCCTTCAAAAATGCCACCTCATTGAGATTGAATTTTAAATGACACCAGTATCTAAATTAGTTCCCTACTATCGGAACACGATTCCCCAGTGATTAAACAGTGTCCATTAGATATTATGGTTCTATGAACAGGTATACCTACAGTTTCAATTACATTTCTAAATATTTCCCTAGTCTAACATTGTGAATTCTCAGTGATACATTCACTTTTGTCCAGTGATTGAATATAATTCATTGTGAGTTCCAACTGTTTATACACCCAAACCCTAACCTAACCCTAAGATTAGTCCTCATGTTAAACCTAAACTTAGCCCTAACTTTAGCCTAACCCTAACCCTAGGCCTAGCCCTAAACCTCACCCTAACCGTCACCCTAACCTTACCCAAACCCTAACCATATCATAAATATAACTCTAATCTTATTCCTACTCTAACCCTAACCCTAACCCTAACCCTAATCTTAATCCTAACTCTAACTCTATCCTTAACCCCAACCCTAACCCTTACACTAGTCCTAAGACTATCCATAGCCCTAGACCTAACCCTAAACCTAACTCTATCCCTAATCATGAACCTAACTGACCCCAAGCTGAACATTTAGCCCTAACTCTAACCCTAAACATAACCCTAGCCCTAAGCCTATCCATAACCCTAGCACTAACCCTAAACTTATTTCTAACCCTAACCATGAACCTAACTGTAACACAAGCCCAAGACCTAAACCTAACCATAATACTAGCCCTAATCTAAGCCCTAACCCTAGCCTTAACCCTAACCCTAACCCAACCCCTAAAACTAGCACTAGCCCTAACCCAATCGCTAACTCTAACTGTAGCCCTGTCCTTAAACTTACCCTAACCCAAAATCAGAGCCATAACCATAACCTAAACGTAAACCTAGCCCAGCCCTAGACCAATCTTTAACCCTAACATTAATACTAGCCATTACCCAAGCCTTATCCTAGCCTTAACCCTTACCCAGACCCTAACACTAACAATAGCCCTAACCCTAATATTAGACCTAACTCTAGCCCTAACCCTAATATTAGCCCCAAATCTAGACCAAATGCTAGCCCTAGCCCTAACCCTAACCCTAAACGTAACTGTCATATCAGCAGTATAAAAATAACTAAGTTATGTGAGACCTAAGAAAATAAATGTTAAAATGTTATACCAACCTTCTTCCCTAAAAGCCAACTCATTTTGAGGGAATAATAATTGTAAACAGTATCACATTCACTTCTCAGCTCTTTGAACATGATTTCCAAGTGACAATATCGTGTCCTTCAGAAATTAAAGCTCTTTGAAAATGTATTCCAAGTGTATGAAGCACATTCCTAAATATTTACCTAGTCTATCATAGTGAATTATCAGTGTTACATTCACTTTTGTCCAGTGATTGAAGATCATTCATTATAAATTCCAATTGTATATACCCCAAAACGCAAACCTATCCCTAAGCCTAGCCATAACATTAAACCTAAATTTAGCCCTGAACTTATCCCAAAACCTAACCCTAACCCTAAGGCTACCCTTGACACTTACCCTAAACATAACCCTAAAAATAACCCTAACCCTAAGCCTAATGCTAGCCATAACCCTAGCCCTAACACTGGACTTAACCAAAATCCTAACCCTATCCCTAAACCTAATACTTGTTATAATACTGCCCTGAACCCTAATCCCTACCCTAAACTTAAACTTAACCCTAACCTTAACCCTTACCCCAACCCTAACCCTAATACTAGACCTATCCTAAGCCCTAACTCTAGCTTTAACCCAAACCCTAACCCTAGCCCTAACACTTACCCTAACCCTATCCATAGCCCTAACCCAATCGCTAACCCTAACCGTAGCCCTATACTTAAACCTAACCCAAAACTTAATCTTAACCTGTACAAAAACTCTAACACTAAGAATAGCCCTTACCCTAATATTAGCCCTAACTCTAGCCCTAACCCTAGCCCTAACACTAACCCTAAATCTAAACTGTCATATCAGCTGTATGAAAATAACAAAGGTATGTGAGACCTAAGAAAATGAAAGATAAACTGTATAAACAACCGTCCTTCAATGCAAACTCATTAAGACTGAATTTAAATGACACCAGTATCCAAATTAGTTATCTACTATTTGAACATGATTTCCCAGTGATTAAACAGTGGCCATTAGATATCACGATTCTCTGAACAGGTATACCTAGTGTTTCAATTACATTTCTAAATATTTCCATAGTCTAACATTCTGAATTCTCCATGTTATTTTCACTTTTTTCCAGTGATTGAATATCATTCATTGTGAATTACAAATGTTCATACACCAAACCCCAATCTAACCCTAAGCCTAGTCTTAATGTTAAACCTAAACTTAGCCCTAACCCAAAACCTAACCCTAACCCTAAACTCACCCTAACGCTAACCCTAACCCTAACACTAACCCTAACCCTTAACCAGACCCAAATCATAACCATAACCCTAGCACTAACCCTAACCCTAACCCTAAAAATAAACGGTAATATCAGCAGAATAAAAATAACTAAGTTATGTGAGACCTAAGAAAATGAATTTTAAAATGTTTAAGCAATATTCTTCCCAAAAAGCTAACTCATTTTGACAAAATAATAAGTGTAAACAGTATAGCATTCACCTCTCAGCTCTTTGAACATGATTTTCCAGTGACAAAATTGTGTCCTTCAGAAATTAAAGCTCTTTGAACATGTATTCCTAATGTATGACGCACATTCCTAAATATTTACCTACTCTGTCATAGTGAATTCTCAGTGTTACATTCACTTTTGTCCAGTAATAGAAGATCATTCAATGTGAATTCAAATGTTTGTACACCAAAACATTAACCCAACCCTAAACCTAACCCTAACCGTAACCCTAATCATATCCCTTACCCTAACACTAACCCTAACCCTAACCTCACCCTAACCCTAAACCTAAGCCTAAACCTAACCCTAACCCTAACCCTAACCCTAATTGCAAACCTAACCTCACCATAACCCTAGCCCTAGACGTAACCCTAACCCTGTAAATAATACTTGCCATAACCCAAGTCCTAACCATAGTCCTAATCCTAACACTAATCCTAAACCTAAATTTAACTCTTAAGCTAACCATAACACTAAAAAAATCCCTATCCCTAAGCCTAATAATAGGCATAATCCTAGCCCTAACACTGGCCTTAACCCAAATCCTAACCCTATCCCTAAAACTAATACTTGCCATAATACTGGCCCAAACCATAGCCCCTACCCTACACTTAAACTTAACCCTAACCTTAACCCTTTCCCTAACACTAACCCTAACCCTAACCTTAACCCTAACATTAATACTTGCCATTACCCAAGCTTAAACACTTACCCTCACCTTAATCTTAACCTTAGCCAAACCCTAACCCTAACAATAGCCCTAACCCTAACTCCTAACTTAAACTGTGATATCAGCTGTAAGACAATAATGAAGGTATGTGAGACCGAAGAAAATGAATGTTAAAATGTTTAACCAACCTTCTTCCCAAAAAGCCAACTCATTTTGAAGGAATAATAAATGTAAACACTATAGCATTCACTTCTCAGCTCTTTGAACATGATGTCCCAGTGACAAAACTGTGTCCTTCAGAAATTAAAGCTCTTTGAACATGTATTCCTAGAGTATGAAGCACATTCCTAAATATTTACCTAATCTGTCATAGTGAAATCTCAGTGTTACATTCACGTTTGTCTAGTGAATGAAGATCATGCATTATGAATTCCAAATGTTTATACAACAAAACACTAATCTAACACTAAGCCTAGCATTAATATTAAACCTAAATTTATCCCTGAACTTATCCCTAACCCAAACCCTAACCCTAACCCTGATTGCAACACTAACCCTAATTGCAACCCTAACCCTAAACCTAAAATTAACCCTACACTAAACCTAACCATAACCCTAATCCTAACATTAAACCTAACCTTAGTCCTAGCCCTAACCCTAACCCTAGCCCTAGCCCTAACCCTAATCCTATACTAGCATTAATGCTAGACCTAAGCCTAGCCCTAGCCTTACCCCTTACCCTGACCAAATAATAACCCTAACACTAGCACTAGGCATAACCTTAACCCTTAAACAAATTAAAAACCTATCCCTACCCTTAACTTAACCCTAACCCTAACCCAAACCCTAACCTAGCCCTAGCCCTAAGCTAGCCCTAAACCTAAACTCAACCCAATCCTTAACCCTATCCCTAACCCTTACCCAACTCTAAGCTTACCCAAATCCCTATCCCTAAATGTAAACGTAACTCTATCCCTAATCATGAACCTAATTGAACCAAGATGAAGACTTAATCCTAACCCTAACAATAGCCCTAATCTGAGACCTAACCTTAACCTTAACGCTAACCTTAACTATACCCTAAAGTCTCTCCCTAGCCTTAACCCTTACCCTAACCTACCAATAACCCTAACCATAATCCTAACCCTAGCCCAAGCTCTAACCATAACTCTAATACTTGCACTAATGCTAGCCCTAGGCCTCGCCCTAGCCCTAGCACTTACCCAGATGCAAATCATAAACCTAACCCTACCACTAACCATAAATTTAACCCTTACCCAAATCCTAAAATCAGCCTTAATAGTAACCCCAGCCCTAACCTAAACCTAACCATAACCCTAATCCTAGCTGTAACCTAGCCCTAACCCTAACCCTAACCATAATAATAACCCTAACCCTAACCCTAACTCAAATCCTAAAACTAATACTTGCCATAATCTTAGCCCTAACCCTAGCGTTAACACTAACCTTAACCCTTACCCTAACCCTAATCCTATCAATAGCTCTAACCATAACCCTACTACTATACCTAACCATATTACTAACCCTAGCCTTACCCCTAAACCTAACCCTAATATTAGCCCTTACCCATGTCCTAAACCTTACCCTAAACCTAATCCTAAACCTATCTGTAGCCCTAAGGCTAATCCTAACCCTAATACTAGCACTAAACCTAACCCTAAGCCCAGCCCTAGCCCTAGCTATTACCATAACTCAAGTCCTAACCCTAACCCTAATCAAACCCAGAACAATAAACTTAGCACTAAAATTATCCCCAACCCTAGCCGTAACATTAACCCTGGCCTTAACCCTAAATTAGCCCTAATCCTGGCCCCAATCCTAAACCTAACCCTAAATCCAACCCTAGCAGTAAAACTAACCCTAACCCTAACCCTAATCTTAACTCTAATCGTAGCCCTACCATTACACAAACTCAAGTCCTAACCCTAAATCTAACCCTAACCCAAACCCTAAATTTAACCTTAGCCCTACCGCCAGACCTAACCCTAAGCTTTAACCTAATCAAATCCTTAGCCCTAACCCTAAAACTAACCCTAACCCTATCTCCAGTACTAAGCCTAAAACTAACCCTAGCCCTATACCTAACGAGAACCCTACTACTAGCCCTAAGCCAAGCCCTAACCCAAGCCTTAACACTAAACCTCACCCCAGACCTAACCCTAACCTTAACTTGAACACTAGGCCCAGCCATAACCCTAATTCTAATACTAGTCCTAATGCAAGCCCTAAACCCTAGCCTTAACCAAAACCTAACCCAAACCCTAACCCTAATCCTAAACCTAGTCCTAGTCCTAGTCCTAACCCTAACCCTAACCATAACCATAACCCTACCCTAACCTTAACCCAAGCCTTAACCTTGAGTATAGCCCTAAAACTTGCCCTAACCCTAACCCTAGCACTAAACCAATCACTAACCCTAAACCTAACCCTATCCTTAACTCTAACCCTAACTCTAACACTAACACTAACCCTAGACCAAGCCCTAGCCCTAACCAAAATCCTAAGAGTTTCACTAACCCTAATGCAAACCCTTAAAAGAAGCAATAGCCCTAACCCTAACCCTAATACTAGCCCGAACCAAGCCCTAACCCTATTCTTGACCCTAACCCTAACACTAACACTAACACTAACACTAATACTTGTCATAACCCTAACCCTAACCCTAGACTTGACCCTAGCCCTAACACTAACCCTAACCCTAATGCTATCCCAAACCATAGCACTAAGACTGGCCTTAACACTAACCCTAACCCAAACCCTAAACCTAACGCTAAACCTAACCTTAGTACTAACCCTAACCATAGCCCTAATCTCAGACCTAGCTTAAACCTAACCCTAACTATAGCCCTAAGCCTAACCCTAGCCATAACCCTGAGCCCAACCTAGCCCTAAACCCAAACCTAACCCTAACCCTATACCTAGCACTTACCCATACGCAAATCCTAACCCTAACCCTAACCCAAAACCTAAACTTAAACTAACCTCTACCGCTAACACTAAACCTAGCCCTAGCCCTAGCCCTAACCCTAAAGCTAAACCTAACCCGAACTCTAGCCCTAACCTTAAGCCGAACCCGTAACCTACACTTAACCCTAAGCCAAACCCTAACCATAAACTTAAATTTGCCCTACCCCTAACCCTAACCCTACCCCTAGCCCTAACCCTAACCCTAACAATAACCCTAGACCTAACCCTAACCCTAACCTTAAATTTTCCATACCCCTAACCCTAACCCTACCCCTAGCTCTAACCCTAACCCTAACCATAACCCTAGACCTATCCCTAACCCTAACCTGAGAGGTTTGTTAAGCAGGAGACAAAACTCAGAGTCCAGGCAATTAGAAAGGGGAGGTTTTAATCTTGTGCTCCAGGTGAAATTCGCTGGTCTGAGGGTGGGCCAGGGAAGTTCTCACCAGAAAGGGGGCATAGGTACTTCTTTTATACAACTGTTTAGTGAGGGGAGGGCAGAGGGCATGAGAGGTGTAGAATTCGCCTTGGGCCAGGGGTCTAGGATGAAGCCAGTTATCCTTGTTACCATCTACCTTGCACATGCATGCATAGGCTCTGGACTTCCCCCCTGCCTGGACCTAACATCCAGGCCTTTTGGTGATAGGGCGCTGAAATCGTCCTGGCTACTGCCTGCTGACCAGGGGTGAAGAGGTTGGGGGATGTTAAAGGCCAGGCTCAGGCAGAGGCAGGTTGGAAGGTAGCTTAGTGTAGGGGTGGATCAGGAGCTGGTTTACAGTCACCCGTGACATTTCCGTGATCCGGAAGTGGATGAATTTGAGGAGGCAGGTAGCTAGGGTAAAAAAGACATAGATGAGAATCAGGGGCCCTATCAGGGGTAGGATCCAGGTAGATAAAGGGCTTTGGACCCAGGTGAAAAGAGAGTTGTCCAGGGAGTGTCTTGCACGTAATTCTTCTGCTCCACCACTCTGTGTTCGTTGATGTAGTAGCAGCATTCTTCTTGAAGGAACGTGCAGGTTCCTCCTTTTTCCACAGTAAGAAGGTCTAGGGCCCATCGGTTCGGCATGGCTATTTGGACTACCGATGTTACTTGTAGTTGCAGGAAGGCTTAGGAGGCAGTAGTAGACTCCAAGGTTATCTGGGGATTGTCATTGAAATCCTGAGCAGAGAATATGCTGTTCCTGAGGGCCCCCCCAGCTAGGCCTACCGAGGCGGTGGTACTTACCCACAACATGACAAGGAGGAAGGCGGCCTGGCTGGCTCAGGGGTGGGATGAAGGGAGCAAATAGGTAAGCTCCGATTCTCCATACAAGGTTAGTTGGGAAACTACTGTGACCATGAAGCAAGACCCAGGGTCACAGGAGTTTATGCACTTGCTTAAGGTGCCGTTGCACCAAAAGAAGGTACATGGACTGGCCTTGGTGGGACTGGCTGCAGTGTGCTTTTGGGTACATTTCCAGATGACCCATCCCACAGTTACTGGGTTGCTGTTCTGGTAGGATATCCACAGGGGCAAGGTGGGCTCTGGAGTTTCAGGTTCCCAGAGGGGAATGCCAGCCAGGGGAGGCTGCCATTCACCATGTCCTTGGGTTCCTGGAGGAGTCATGAGTGGGACGGCAGCCAGCAAAGTTCTTTGGAGAGAGACACATAGAAAGCAGGGCGAGACATTGGGCAGGGTGCAGGCCTCCTTAAGGAATAGTAGAGTGTGTTGGATAAGTTACGGCCAAGAAGACAGTACTTCTATCCGGGGGGATTCAGCCAGCTTCCCTTTAAGTTCCCTTAAATGTTCAGACTGTAGGATGCTGTTAGAGACCTGGATTGGGCCTCCTGGGCCATGACATATTCCCGGGAAATGTAGATGGTCCCTGGAGGACCTCCAACCACCCCCATATAGTTTTCCTATAACACAAACAACCCATTGCTGGTCCCAGACCCTGATGTTGAAGGTCCCGTCCTTCCAGACAAAGGAGCCGGACCTGACCTCATTGTAGGCATCATGAATGACACAGCCTGACCAACGGCAACCCCCATAGGTGTTGACATCTTGATTACAGCTCTCTGGGTTCCATTGGTCGTAAGCAAAAAAGGCATATGGTCAGCCACTGTTGGACTACTGACTGGAGGTTGACAGCAATCAGGATCTCCGCCTGGCATCTGGCCAGAGGGAAGTCCTGAGATTGCACCTGCAGGGTGACTTGTGTGCTGTCCTGGCCATAGGTTTCATGGATCTTGAACCTGCACACATAAGCAGGTAAGGGTGGGTGTAGGTTGCCCAGGGCCGGGAAGAGAAGGGGGAGGGGGAGGGCGGATAAAGCGGACCTTAGTGGGGTCCAACACCTCACAATTATAGAAGTCATGCTGCTCTGGGGTCCTTTTGATTCTGGAGAGGTGGTGCCAAGATGGATCTCCAAGTAATTTGGCTGTGGTGGGTGTTTTGAGGATTAGTGTGTGAGGTCCCATCCACCAGTGCTCCAAGGCCTTGGGATGTAGATTCTTAAGGAGGACTGAGTCCCCCGGCTGGAGGTCTGGTCCTTGGGAACCTTGGTAGGCTAGTTCTGGCCTGCACAGAAACATGTCAGCATGTTCCTGGAGTAGCTGCCCTCCTCCCTTTGGCCAGATGCAGGGCCCTGATCAGCGCAATGCGGTCAGCCTTTTGAGAGGTGGTGCCCTCTTGGAGCCGGGCATCCTCCAAGTTCTGCTCAAGTGTTACTACCCCAAAGGAGGCTTTCTGACATGCCTGGGGGTCCAGGCATGAGCTTCCATCCACAAACAGAGTTAAGTCAGCATTAGAGAGAGGTGGATCTGAGAGTCCAGCCCCAGGTTGAGTGAGGGCCTCGATGACCTCAGGGCAGGTGTGCCTTGCAGCAGGTTTGGTGAGGCAGCGGAAAGGAGAGTGGCCGTGTTCATGCCTGGGGTCTGAATTAGTGAGATGTCAGGATTCTTGGGAGACAAGAGATGGAGTTTCCACATGCGAGAGGAGGCAAGGAGAGATAAAGATGGGTTGGGCAGAAGATCCTGTAATCTAATGGTGGAGAAGAACTGCAAGGGTTGCTGGAGGCAAATACTCTGGGCTTCCTGGATGAGAACAGTGGCTTCAGGTCTGCCATCCCCAAACAATGGGATGAAGCTGTCTGGGCAGGTAGGCTACAGGGGTGAAAGCTGGCCCTAGGGGCTGGGTGAGGACCCCCATAGCTATTCCTTGTTTCTCATCAGTAAATAGTTGCAAAGGCTTAGAGATGTCTGGGAGGGGAGAGAGAGAGAGAAAAAGAGAGAGAGAAAGAGAGAGAGAGAGAGAGAGAGAGAGAGAGAGAGAGACAGAGAGACAGAGAGACAGAAAGAGAGAGAGAGATGCAAGAAGGGTATCCCAGATCTTAGAAGAAAAACAAAAAACAAACCCACACACACACGCACAGACACACACACACACACACACACACACACACACACACACACAGACACGAAACCTGGCGTACTAGGGAGGGTGAGGAGAGGGGGCCTGGTATAGTGGATCTTTCTACAATACTTGTCAACAGTTAGCTTTAGAACTTCTTTCTTTCAACATACCTTCCATTAAATATTTCTAAAATGTCCAGCAATTAAAATATTTAGAAAAGACAGGGGGAGGAGGGAATCAGCCTCTAGCTGCTTGAATTCAAAACTGAGTTTCTGATAAGCCTGTGCCAGCAAGAAAGTTGTTCTCTTGGGAGGGCGGAATGGGGGAGAGTGCGGGGTGAGAAGGTGCTGAGGCCAGAGTAGTTTTTAGAGCATTAAAAGTTGATTTGCCATCAGTACCCATGACTGAGATCATGGAAGGGAAGATTGGCCCAGAAAAAGGAGGGGAGGACAGAGAAGGTAGCCCCCATGTCAACCTGAAAGGAGACCTGCTTACCTGCTACCTTGAGCATTACCCTGGGCTTGGCGAGGGTGATGGGGGTTGTGGAGTCCTGGCATTTCCAGTCTTCAGCCAGTTCCAGCATGGCCAGCAGCGGGTCATTACCGGGAAGGACAGCCTCTCTACGCTGAGACGAAGAAGCCTGTCACTTTTCCAGGGGCAGTCACTTTTCCAGTGTCCGTTTTGACCGCAGCAGGTCAGGGCTTGGTTGGGACCCAAGGCTGGGGGCACTGCTTTGCCCACTGGCCCTCATTCCCTTACTTAATGCACCCTCCAGGTGGTGCTTGTCCACTCGTTGCAGCCCCACCATACACAGTCCCTTTTGGACCCTGCATGGCTGCCCTCTGCCTCAAGGCTGCTAACAAGGCTTGAGTTTCCAGTCACCTTTGTCGAAGGCAGGCCTCCTGTTCCAATTCAGCCTGCTCCTCACAAGCATTAAAAACCTTAAATGCCATGTTCACTAGATCCTGAACAGTAGTCTGAAGGCCTTCCTCCAACTTTTTTAAAATTTCTTTTGAATATCTAGGGATGACTGTAAAATGAAGTGATTGGCTAAAATGGTCACTCGGGACAGGGACCCAGGGTCCAGGCGAGTATATAAGGTCAGAGCCTCAGTCAGCCTGTTAAGGAAGACTGCGGGCTTCTCATCTGGTCCCTGAGTAACTTCCCTCAGCTTGTCAAAATTAACTACCTTGTGTGAGACGGCCTGTAGGCTGGCTATCAGACATTGAAGCATCTGGTCGCGACATCAGCCCCCATCTCGCCCTTTGGGGGTATCTAGTTGGTACTCCCAGCCAGGTTCCTGATGAGGAACGGCCTGGGACCCCACCAACATAGAGGCATCTGTAAGGTGGATCTGATGCGTGGTCCATCACTGCTTCTAAGACCCTTTCCCTTTCATCTGATGTTAGGGTGGAAGAAAGAATGACATGGATGTCATACCAGGTGAGGTCATAGGCCTGAGGAAGGTATCGAAAATTCCAGCCGCTTCTCAATTTGGGAGAGATCCGACAGAGAGAAGGGAACATGGACCCTGATCACTCCCTCAGCCCCTGCAGCTTCCCGGAGGGGGCAGAAGAAAGGAGGAGCTCTGGAGCAGGTGTGCCTGGGGAAGCAGGCAGGGGTGGGGGAACGGGAAGTTCAGTAGGTAAGGGAGAAGGCACTGGGGGAGGGGATGGCGGAGGGAGGTCAAGGAGTGAGGATGGGGGGAGATTGGGAACTGGAAGCAAGGCAGTAGAAGTCATGGAGTAAGGAGGTGGGCGAGTCGGAGGGGAGGAAAGATTCTCAGGGGTTCAGATAAGATGGAAAGTGGAGGGGTGTCGGTTGGCAGAGGAGGTTTCTCATGAGGTAGGAGAAACTGAGCTGTGGAACAGGAAGAGCAGAGGGAGGGTTGGGAGCGCATATAGAAAAAAGGCCTGGACATATGGAACCTCGGGCCACTTCCTGGCACATTGGTATTAATTACTGAGGTCAGTTAGTCCCGCTTTCAGGGTCATCTGGAACCACTCAGGTCATGCCACATTACAGAAGTAGCCAGATTGGTGAGGACACACCCTAGAGGTGTCTTTGGTGAGTACCCATTCCAATTCCTGGGGTCAGGTAGCAAAAGGTCAAGGACTAGCATCCCAATCCCTGAGCCAATACTACTATAGGGATCCCAAGGGACAGTAGAGTACGTCTCCTTTACCTGCTGGGGTCCAGAGTGAGGCCCAGGGGCCGAAAAACCGAGGGGGGGGCAGAAAAGTTTCCACTTCCTCCACAGGTTCAGAACCCCTCCTTGACAGGTCCGGAGGGCAATGCCTGGAAAGCAATCTCTGACAGGGGCCGAGATTTGTGGACAGAGATGCTGGAAAAACCGCGAGGAATTAGCATGGGTTGGGACTTACTGCCAAAGTTGCCTAGCCAAGGGAAGAAGGCTGAGTATCCTGAGCATTGGAAAAGAAGAAGGGGGAGAGTAGGGGGCTCTGGACCATTAAAGGTCAAACAGGGAGCATGCCCCCACCTGGCTTCAGTACCAGATGAGAGGTTTGCGATGCAGGCGACAAAAAACAGAGTCCAGGCAATTAGAAAGAAGAGGTTTTAATCTTGCGCTCCCAGGAGAAATACGCTGGTCAGAGGGTGGGCCAGGGACATTTGCGCTAAAAAGGGGGCATAGATACTTCTTTTATACAGCTGTTTAGTGAGGGGAGGGAGGAGGGCATGAGCGGTGTAGAATTCGCCTTGGGCCAGGGGTCTAGGAAGAGTGCAGTTATCTCTCTCACCATTACCTTGCAGATGCATGCATGGGCTCTGGACTTCAACCCCTTCCTTGACCTAAGACAACCCTAAGCCTAATCCTAGCCCTAAGCCTAGCCATGACCCTATTCTTAATGCTAATCATAATCTTCACTCCAACCCTAACCCTAACCCTAACCCTAAACTGTCATATCAGCTGTATGAAAATAACTTGGTATCTGAGTCCTATGAAAATGACCGTTTAATGTTTAACCAACCTTCTTTCAAAGAGGCTAACAAATTTAGACTGAAAAATAAATGTAAACATTATCCTATTCAGTACTCTTTGAACATGATTTCCCAGTGACTAAACAGTGTCCACCAGATATTACGGCTCTATAAACAGGTGTAACTACTGTTACAAGTACATTCCTAAATATTTCCCTAGTCTGACATTGTTAATTCTCAGTGTTGGACTGACATTTTTCCAGTGATTAAATCTCATTCATTGTGGATTCCAAGTGTTTTACAGCGTTTTGCCATATGTACCAGCTCTTTAAACATGAATGTTTACAGTTTTAAAGACAATCCTAACTTTCAGAGCGCTTTGAATACAAATTCTTATTATTTCATCATGCAGTAGAGATGATAAGGTTCTACAACGTATTCCAAGTGATTCAGAAACACCATTACACATTTCCCTGTTCCGTTATATTGAGCTCTGAGAGTTTTAACATCTTAATATAGGTATAATACCAGCTCTTCAAAGGTACATTATTAGGACCTTGACAACTAGGCTAACTACCATTTTGATTTCTTAGAATTTTGACTATTTTGATACTGTTATAACAGCAATATGAAAATGAATTTTTAAGTGTTTCACCAACTTCTTTCCAAAAAAGTCAATTCATTTTGACTGAATAATAAGTGTAAACAGTATCATATTCATTTCTCAGCTCTTTAAACATAATTTCCCAGTGACAAAATTGTGTCCTTCATAAATTAAGGCTTTTTGAACATGTGTTCCTAGGGTATGAAGCACATTCCTAAATATTTCCCCAGTCTATCATAGTGAATTCTAGTGTTACATTCAATCACTTTTGTCCAGTGATTGAAGATCATTCATTGTGAATTCCAGAAGTTTATAAACCAAATGCCTAACTTAACAATAAGCCTAGCCTTAATGTTAAAACTAAACTTAGTGCTAACCTTGGCCCTAACCCTATCCCTAACCCTAATCCTAGAACTAACCCTAACACTTACACTACTACTTGCCATAACCCAAGGCCTAACCCTAGCCTTAACCCCAACCCTAACCCTAACCTTAACCCTTACCCTAACCCTAATCCTAATATTAGCCCCAGCCTAAACCTCAACACTAGCCCTAACCAGAGTGATAACCCTAGCCTGATCCCTGAACCTAACCGTGTTATTAGCCCTATCCCAAGCCCTAATACTAACCCGAACCCTAATCCTAAACCTAACTCTAGCACTAAGGCTAATCCTAACCCTAATACTAGCCCTAACCCTGATCCTAATACTAGTCCTAATCCTAATCCTTATACTAGCCATTACCCATGCCCTAAACCCTAGCCTTAACCCTAACCTTAACCCTAACCCTAACCTTAGTCAAAGACCTAACCCTAAACCTAACTATATCCCTAATCTGAGACCTACTTTTAACATTAACCCTAACCCTAACTCTCACACAAAGCATAACCATAGCAATAACCCTAACACTAAACCTATCCCTAACCCTAACCCAAACACTAACCCTAACCCTAACTCTCTCCTTAACCATTAACCTTAGCCCTCACATTAACCTAAAATATCCCAGACCTTAGCCCTAGACCTAACCCTAACCCTTACACTAATACTAGCCATAATTCAAACCTAACCCTAGCCTTGACCATAACCCTAATACTAGCACTGACACTAACCCTAAGCCTTGCCCTAGCCCTAGCTCTTACCATAACCGAAGTCCTAACCCTAACACTAATCATAACCAGAACAATAAACCTAGCCCTAAAATTATACCCAACCCTAACCCTAACCAAAACCCTAGCATAACCCTAATTTAGCCCTAATCCTAACCCTAACCCTAACCCTACTACAAGCCCTAAGCCAAGCCATAACCCAAGCCTTAACACTAAACCTTACCCCAAACCTAACCCTAACCCAGACCTAACCCTACCCCTAACTTTAACCCTAACACTCAGAATAACCCTAACCCTAATCCTAATACTAGCCCTAACACAAGCCCTAAACCCTAGCATTAACCCAAAAAACCATAACCCTAACTGTAGCCCTAACCCTAGCCTTAACCATAAACCTTGCCCTAAAACTTGTCCCAACCCTAACCCTAAACCTAAACCTACCCTAACCTTAACCTTAACTCTAGCCCTAAAACTTGCCCTAACCCTAGCAATTGCACTAAACCAATCTATAACCCTAACCATAACCCTATCCTTAACTCTAACACTAACTCTAACACTAGCACTAGCCTAGCGCTAGCCCTAGACAAAACCCTACGAGTTTCCATTACCCTAATGCAAACCCTAAAAGAAGCAATAGCCCTAACCCTAACCCTAATACTAAGCCCTAACCCTAGCCTTGACCCTAACCCTAACCCTAGCCCTAACACTAATACTTGCCATAACCCTAACCCTAACCCTAGACTTGACCTTAGCCCTAACATTAACCCTAATATTATCCAAAACCCTAGTCCTAAGACAGGCCTTAACCCTAACCATAACTCTAACACTAACTGTTAACCCTAACCTTAGTCCTAGCCCTAACCCTAGCCCTAAAACTAGCCATAATACTAACACTAATGCAAGCCCTAACCCTAGCCTTAACCGTAACTGTATCCCTAGCCTTGACCTTAACCCTAACCCTAGCCCTAACACTTGCCATTACCCTAGCGTTAACCCTAACTGTAGCCCTATCCTTAGCCCTAACCATCACCCTAGCACATAATCAGAGCCCTAACCTAAGCCTAAACCTAGCCCTAGCTCTAGACTTAAACCTAAACTGAGACCTAAGAGTTTCCCTAACTGTAGATCTAGCCCTAACCCAATTGCTAACCCTAACCCTAACCTTAAACCTAACACATAACCAGAGCCCTATCCCTAACTTAAACTTAACCCAGGCCCCAGCACCAGACCTAACCGTAAGCCTAACCATAAACCTAAAGCCTTGCACTAACCCTAACCCAAGCCATTACCCAAACACATGTCCTAACCCTAACCCTAATCCTAACCCAACACCTAAACTTAACCTTAGCCCTACACCTAGCCCAAACCCTAGCCCTAGCCCTAACCCTAAAGCTAACCCTAACCCTAACCCTAGTCCTAATCCTAACGCTAACCCTAGCACTAAATCTAAAACTAACCCTAGTCCTAACCCTAATCCTAAACCTACTACTAGCCCTAACCCAAACCCTTACCCAAGCAATAAACCCTAGCACTAAACCTAACCCTAACCCTAATCTCAGTCCTAAACCTAACCCTAACCCTAAACCTACCCTTAATCTTAATCTTAACCCATACCTTAAACCTAATCCTATCAGTAGATCTAATCCTTACCCTAATACTAGCTTTGAACATAGTGCTAAACCTAGCCTTATCCCTAAACTTAACCATAATATTAGTCCTAGTCCTAATCCTAAAGCAAACCCTAACCCTAACCCTAAATCTAACCCTAACCCTAACCCAGCCCTAAACGTAACCATAACCCTAACTCTAACCCTAACACTAGCCCTACCCCCAGCCCTAATCCAAACCCTAAAAATAGCACTAACACTAGCCCTAAGCCTAGCCCTAGCTCTATACCTTACCTTACCCAAATTATAACCCTACCCCAACACTAGCCATAACCCTAATTCTTACCCAAATCCTACACCTTACCCTAACACTAAACCCAGCCATGATATTAACCTAACCGTACCTTACCCCTAGCCCTAATATTAACCCAAAACAAAGCACCATTCCAAGTCTTAACCCTAAACCTAACACTAATATTAGCCTTAACCCAAGAACTAAACCTAACCCTAACCTTAACTTTAAGTCTTGCCCTAACCCTAGCCCAAGCCATTACCCAATCCCAAGTCCTAACACTAACCCTCACCCTAACCTTAGCCCTACACCTAGCCCAAACCCTAGCCCTAGGCCTAACCCTAAAGCTAACCCTAACCCTAACTCCAGCCTTAATCCTAAGGCTAACCCTAACCCTATCATTAACCCTAACCCTAAAACTAACCCTAACCCTAACCCTAGCACTAAACCTAAAACTAACCCTAACCCTAGACCTAACCTTAACCCTAATAATAGCCCTGACCCAAGCCCTGACCCATGCCCTAACCCAAGCCTTAACACTAAACCAAACCCCAAAACTAAGCCTAACCCCAACACTAGCACTAGCCCTAGCCCTAATCCTAAACCTAACCTTAGATCCAGTTCTCAGCTCTTTGAACATGATTTCCCAGTGACAAAATTGTGTCCTTCAGAAATCAAAGCTCTTTGAACATGCATTCCTAATGTATGAGGCACATTCCTAAATATTTTCCTAGTCTATCATTGTGAAGTCTCAGTGTTATATTCACTGTTGTCCAGTAATAGAATATTCATTGTGAATTCCAAATGTTTATACACCAAAACCTTAATCTAACCCTAAGCCTAGCCATAATATTAAACCTAAATTTAGCCCTAACCTTAGTCCTAACCCTTTCCCTAGTCCTAACCCTGACCCTAGACCTAGCCCTAAAATCAACTCTAATACTTGCAATAATGCAAGCTCTAACCATAGCCTTTAACTTAACCGTATCCCTAGCCTTAACCCTAAACCTAACACTAGTCCTACACTCGCCCTTAACCAAGCACAAGCCCTAACCCTATCGCTAACCCTAACTATAGCCTTATCCTTAACCCCAACTATAACCTTAACACATCACCAGAGCCCTAACCCTAACTTAAACCTAATCCAGGCCCTAGCCCTACACCTAGCCCTAAGCCTAACCCTAACCCTGGGCTTAACACAAAGCCTAAATCAAACCCTAAACCTAATACTTGCCATAATCCTAGCCCTAACCCTAGCCTTGACCCTAAACCTAACCTTAACCCTAACCTTAACCCATACCTTAAACATAATCCTAACAGTAGACCTAACCCTGACCCTAATACTAGCCTTGAACATAGTGCTATACCTAGCCTTATCCCTAAACCTAACCCTAATATGAGCCCTAGCCCTAATTCTAAAGCTAACCCTAACCCTAACCCTAACCCTAACGCTAATCCTAACCAAAACCCTAACCCAGCCCTAACTCTAACCCTAACCCTAACTCTAACCCTAGCCCTACCCCTAACCCAAACCCTAATAATAGCACTACACTAGCCCTAAGCCGAGCCCTAGCCTATCCCTTGCCCTGACCCAAATCATAACCCTAACCCCACCACTAGCCATAACCCTAACCCTTACCCAAATCCTATACCTTGCCCTAACACTAAACCCTGCCATAAACTTAACCTAACCCTACCCTAACCCTAGCCATAACCTAGCCCTAATACTAACCCTAAATATAGCAGCATCCCTAGCTTTACCTCTAAACCTAATCCTAATATTAGCCTTAACCCAAGCACTAACCCTAACCCTAACCCTAATTCTAACCCTAACTCTACCCCTAAGGTGAAACGACACTAGCACTAACACTAACCCTAACCCTAACCCTAACCTTTACCCTAACCCTAGCCCAAGCCATTACCCAAACACAAGTCCTAACCCTAACCCTAATCCTCACCCAATACCTAAACTTAACTTTAGCCCTACACCTAGCCCTAACCCTAGCCCTAAGCCTAACCCTAAAGCTAACCCTAACCTTAACCCTAGCCCTAATACTAAGGCTAACCCTAACCCTATCATTAGCCCTAACCCTAAACATAACCCTAACCCTAACACTAGCACTAAACCTAAAACTAAACCTAGGCCGAGACCTAACCTTAACCCTAATACTTGCCCTGACCCAAGTCCTAACCCAAGCCTTAACACTAAACCTAACCCCAGACCTAACCCTAACCCTAACCCTAGCCCAGGCCTAGCCCTAACCCTAACCCTAAACCTAACCTTAGGCCTAGTTCTAACTCTAATCCTAATACTAGCCCTAACCCATGCCCTAAACCTTAGCCTTAACCCTACCCTTAACCATAAATCTAGCCCTAAAGCTAGGCCCAAACCTAACCCTTATCATAACCCTATCCTTAACCCTAAAGGTTGCCGTAACCCTAGCCCTAACCCTAAATGTAATCCTAACCCTAACCCTAACCCTAATACTAGCCCAAAACCTAGCCTGAACACTGGCCTTAACCCTAACCCTAACCTTCACCCAAACACAATCTCTAACATTAGCCTAAACACTAGCACTAACCCTATGCTTAACCCTGACCTAACCCTAGCCCTAAACCTAACCCTATGCCTAACGCAACCCTAATCCTAGCTCTAGCCCTTACCCAAACACAAGTATTAACCCTTATCCCAATCCTAAACCAAAATCTAAACTTAACCTTAGCTCTGTTATCCCTAGCCCAAACCCTAGACCTAGCCCTAACCCAAAAGCTAACCCTAAACCTAACCCTAGCCCTAACCCTAAGCCTAACCTTAGCACTAAACCTAAAATGAACACTAGTCCTAACCCTAAGCCTAAACCTACTACTAGCCCTAACTCAAACCCTAACCCAAGACCTAAACCCCAGCACTAACCCTAAAACTAACCCTAACCATAACCCTAATCTTAATCATAACCTAACACTAACCCTAACCTCTAACCCTAGGCCTAACCCAAAATCTAGACCTAGCACTTACCCAAAATCAAATCCTAACCCTATCTCTAAACATCACCCTAACCCTAACTCTCTAACACAATCCCCAGCCCTAACCCTAGCATTAACCCTAAAACTAACCCTATTCTTAATCCTAAACCAAAATCTAAAATTAATCTTAGCCATATCCCAAGCCCAAAACTTAGCCCTAGCACTAACCCTAAAGCAAATCCTAAACCTAACCCTAGCCCTAACCCTAATCCTAACCCTAGCGCTAAACCTAAAATTAACCCTATTCCTAATCCTAAACCTAAACCTACTACTACCCCTAACCCAAGCCCTAAATCCTAGCACTAACCCTAAACCTAACCCTAACCCTAATGCTAGCCCTATCCCTAGCCTTAACCAAAAACCTAGCCCTAAAACTAGCCCTAACCCTAACCCTAACCCTAACTCTAGCTGTAACCCTAAATGTAGCCCTAACCCTAATTCTAACCCTAACCCTAGACCTAGTGCTTGCCCAAACCCAAGGCCTAACCAGTACACTAATCCTAACCCAAAACCTAATCTTAACTTTAGCCCTACCCCTAGCCGTAACCCTAACCCTAACCCTAACACTAAAGCTAACCCTAACCCTAACCCAGGACTAGCCCTACGCTTAATCCTAAACCTAACCCTAGGTCTAGCCCTAACCCTAATCCTAATACTAACCCTATTCCAAGCTCTAAACCCTAGCATTAACCTAAACCTAACCCTAAAGCCAGCCCTAACCCTAGCCTTAACCATAAACCTAGCCCTAAAACTAGCCCAAACCCTAACCAGTACCCTACCCCGAACCTTAGCCCTAGCTTTTACCCAAACCGAAGTCCTAACCTGTATCCTAATTCTAACACAAAACCTAAACAAAACCTTAGCCCTAATCCTAGCCATAACCTTAGCCTTAACACTTGCCCTAACGCTATCCATAGGCCTAACTCAATTGCTACCCCAAACCATAGCCCTCTCCTTAACCCTAACCCTATCCTTAGCCTTAATCCATTACCAGAGGCCTAACCCTAACCTAATCCTAAACCTAGTCCAAGACTTAGCCCTCACCATAACACTATTACTTGTCATACCCCAAGTCCTAACCCTAGCCTTACCCTAACCCTAGCCTTAGCCCTAGCCCTAACCCTAACCCGAAGCCTAACCCTAACCTTACCCAAACCATAACCATAACCCTAAAGTAATGCTAATCTTAGACCTACCCTAACCCTAACCCTAACCATAGCCCTAATCTGAGACCTAGACTTAACCCTAACCATAAAACTAACTATAACCCCATGCTAAATCCTAGCTTTAACCCTAACCCTAACTTGCCCTAACCCTAAACCTAATTCTAACCCAAGCCCTAATCCTAACCCTAATACTGGCACTAACTCTAGCCCTAAGCCTAGCACTCGCCCTAGCCCTTACACGGAATGAAATCATAGCCCTAACCCAAGCAGTAGCCATAACCCTAACCCTTGCACAATTCCTCAACCTAGACCTAACACTAACCCCAGCCCTGACCTTAACCTAACCCTAAACCTAACCGTTGCCCTAACTTAGCCCTAGCCCTAACCCTAATTCTAACTCTATCCCTAATTATGAACCTAACTGTACCAAAGCTGAACACTTAAATCTAACCCTATCCCTCAACATAACCGTAGCCCTAAGCCTATCCATAGCCCTAGCCCTAACCCTAAACCTAACTCTAGCCATGACCATAAACCTAACTATAACACAAGCCCAAGACCTAACCCAAACCCTAATACTAGTCCTAACCTAAGCTCTAACCCTAGCCTAAAGCCAAACCCTAACCCTAGCCCTAACACTTACCCTAACCCTATCAATAGCCCTAACCCTAACCATAACCCTATCCTTAACCCTAACACTAACCTGAACCCTAACCCATAACCAGAGCCCTAACCATAAACTAAACCTAAACCTAGGCCTAGCCCAAGACTGAACCCTAACCGTAACACTATGACTTATCATAACCCAAGCCCTAACCCTAGACTTACACTAAACCTAAACTTAACCTTAACCCTTACCCAAACCCTAACCCTAACGGTAGCCAAAACCCTAATGCTCATATTAGCCTTAACTCTAGCCCTAAATCTACCCATAACCCTAACCCTAAACCTAAACTGTCATATCAGCTGTATGAAAATAATTACGGTATGTGAGACCTAAGAAAATGAATGTTAAACTGTTTATCCAACCTTCCTTCAAAAATGCCAACACATTGAGACTGAATTTTAAATGACACCAGTATCCAAATTAGTTCTCTACTCTTTGAACACGATTTCCCAGTGATTAAACAGTGTCCATTAGATATCACGGTTCTATGAAAAGGTATACCTAGTGTTTCAATTGCATTTCTAAATATTTCCCTAGTCTAACATTGTGAATTCTCAGTGTTACATTCACCTTTGTCAAGTGATTGAAAATCATTCATTGTGAATTCCAAATGTTTATACGCCCAAGACCTAACCTAAGGCTCAGCCTAGTCCTAACGTTAAACCTAAACTTACCCCTAACCTCAGCCCTTACCCTAACTCTCACCCTAGCCCTAGCCCTAGTCCTAACCCTAACCCTAACACTAACCTTACCCTAATGCTAACACTAAACCTAAACCTCACCCTACCCCTATTGTTAACCCTAAACTTAACCCTTACCCTAGCCCTATTCCTGAACTTGTGACTAATGCTAACCCTAACCATAACCATAATTGAAACCCTAACTGCAATTGCTACGCTAAACCAAACCTCACCCTATTCCTAGAGTATGAAGCATATTCCTAAATATTTACGTAGTCTATCATAGTGAATTCTCAGTGTGACATTAACATTTGTCCAGTGATTGAAGATCATTGATTATGAATTCCATATGTTTATACACCAAAACACTAATCTAACCCGAAGCCTAGCCCTAACATTAAACCTAAATTTAGCCCTGAACTTATCCCTAACCCTAACCCTAATTGCAACCCTAACCTTAAATTCACCCTAACACTAGCCCTACACCTAACCCTCACCCTATAAATAATACTTGCCATAACCGAAGACCTAACCATAGCCATAACCCTAACCCTAACCCTAACCTTAAAGCTTACCATAACCATAATCCTAAAAATTGCCCTAAACCTAAGCCTAACACCAGCCATTTCCTTAACCCTAACACTGTCCATAAAGCAAATACTAAACCGAACCCTAAAACTAATACTTGCCATAAAACTGGCCGGAACCATAGCCCCTACCCTAAACTTAAACTTAACCCTAACCTTAACCCTGACCCTAAACCTAACCCTAATACTAGCACTAATCTAAGCCCTAACCCTTGCCTTAACCCGAACCCTAACCCTAGCCCTAAAACTTACCCTAACCTTATCCATAGCCGTAATCCAAATGCTCACACTAACCATAGCCCTATCCTTAACCCTAACACTAACCTTAACCCTAACCCAAACCAGAGCCCTAACCCTCACCTAAACCTAAACCTAGCCCTAGCCCAAGACTTAACCCTAACCGTAACACTATTACTTGTCCGAACCCAAGGACTAACCCTAGGCTTACCCTAACCCTAACCTTAATCTTACACCTTACCCAAACCCTTACCCTAATATGAGCCCTAACTCTAGCCCTAACCCTAGCCCTAATCCTAACCCAAAACCTTAACTGTCATATCAGCTGTATGAAAATACCTAAGGTATGTAAGACCTAAAATAATGAATGTTAAACTGTTTAACCAACCTTTCTTCAAAAATGCCAACTAATTAACACTGAATTTTAAATGACACCAGTATCCAAATTAGTTCTCCACAAGTTGAACACAATTTCCAAGTGATTAAATAGTGTCCATTAGATATTATGGCTCTATGAACAGATGTACCTACTGTTTCAATTACATTTCTAAATATTTTTCTAGTCTAACATTGTGAATTCTCAGTGTTACATTCACTTTTGTCTATTGAGTGAACAGCATTCATTTCGAATTCCAAATGTTTATACAACAAAACCCTAACCTAACCCTAAGCCTAGTACTAAAATTAAACCTAAACATAGCCCTAAACTCAGCCCTAACCCTAACCCTAAACCTATCCCCAGCCCTAACCCTAAGCCTAACCATAACCCTAACCTTTCCAAAACCCTAACCATAATCCTAACCCCAACCCAAATCTAAGTCCTACCCTAACCCTAACCTTATCCATAGCCCTAATCTGAGACCTAGCCTAAACCCAAACCACAACCCTAACTATAACCCCATGCTTGACCCTAGCTTTAACCCTAACCCTAACTTGCCCTAACCCTAACCCTAATCCTAACCCTAGCCATAACCCTAACCTTAATAATAGGACTAACGCTAGCCCTAAGCCTAGCACTAACCCTAGTCCTTACCTGTACCCAAATCATAAACCTAAGTAGATCTAGCCATAACCCAAACCCGTGGTCAATTCCAAAAACCAAGCCCTAACACTAACAGCAGGCCTGACCTTAACCTAACCCTAACCCTAACCCTTTCCCTAACCTAACCCTAACCCTCACCCTATCCTTAACCCTAACCCTAACCTTTACCCTAGCCCTAAGCATATCCATAGGCCTAGCCCTAACTCTATCCCTATCATGAACCTAACTAAACCCAAGCTGAACACTTAACCCTAGTCCTAACCCAAAACATAACCCTAAGCCTATCCATAACGCTAGCCCTAAGCCTAAACCTTACCTTAGCCCTAACCATAAACCTAACTGTAACTCATGCCCAAGACCTAACCTGAACCATAATATTATCACTTTAGCTAAGCCCTAATCCTAACCTTATCCCTAACCCTAACCCTAAACCTAAACTGTAATATCAGCAGTATGAAAATTACTAAGAATTGTGAGACCTAAGAAAATGAATGGTACAATGTTTAACCAACCTTCTTCCCAATAGCCAACACATTTTGATGTAATAAGTGTAAACAGTATGGCATTCACATCTGAGCTCTTTGAACATGATTTCCCAGTGAAAAAAATTGTGTCTTCCAAAAATTAAAGCTCTTTGAACATGTATTCCTAGTGTATGAAGCACATTCCTAAATACGTACCTAGTCTGTCATAGAGAATTCTCAGTGTTACATTCACTTTTGTCCAGTGATTAAGATCATTCATTATGAATTCCAAATGATTATACACCAAACCATTAACCTAAGCCTAACCCTAGCCCTAACATTAAAACCTCAATTTAGCCCTGAACTTACCCCTAACCCTAACCCTAAACTAACCCCAACTTCAACCTAACCCTAAACCTAACCCTAATCCTAATTGCAACAATAACCCTAACCTCACCCTAACCCTAGCCCTAAACCTAATTGTAACCCTATAAATAATACTTGCTGGAACCCAAGCCCTAACCATAACCTTAACCCTAACCCTAACCCTAATCCTAACCCTAACCATAACCCTAAAAATAGCCATAAACATAAGCCTAATACTAGCCATAACCCTAGCCCTAACACTGGCCTTTACCCAAATCCTAACCCTAACCCTAAAACTAATACTTGCCATATCACTGGCCCCAACCCTAACCCCTACCCTAAACTTAAACTTAACCCTAACCATAACCCTTACCCTAACCCTAACCCTAATACTAGCTCTGACCTAAGCCCTAAACATAGCCTTAACCCAAATCCTAACCCTAGTCCTAATAGTTGCCTTAACCCTAACCGTAGCCCTAACCCAATGGCTAACCCTAACCTTAACCCTATCCTTAACCATAATCCTAACCTTAACCCTAACCCATAACCAGAGCCCTAACCCCAACCTGAACCTAAACCTTGCCCTAGCCCAAGACTTAACCCTAACCATAACGCTATTACTTGTCATTAAGGTTTGCGATGCAGGAGACAAAACACAGAGAGTCCAGGCGATTAGAAAGGGGTGGTTTTAATCTTGTGTTCCTGTTTGAAATTCGCTGGTCCTAAGGTGGGTCAGGGAAGTTCGCACCAAAAAGGGAGCATAGGTATTTCTTTTATACAGCTGTTTAGTGAGGGGAGGGCAGAGGGCATGAGAGGTGTGGAATTTGCCTTGGGCCAGGGGTCTAGGAAGGTGCCAGTTATCTTTGTCAACATCTACCTTGCAGATGCATGCATAGGCTCTGGACTTCCCCCCTGCCTGGACCTAACATCCAGGCCTTTTGGTGGTAGGGCTCTGAAATCATCCTGGATACTTCCTGCTGACCAGGGGCGAAGTGCGTGGGGGATGTTAAAGGCCAGGCTCAGGCAGAGGCAGGTCGGAAGCAGCAGAGTGTAGGGGTGGAACAGGAGCTGGTTTACAGTCACCCATGATATTACCCCCATCCGGGAGCTAATGAATTTGAGGAGGCAGGTAGCTACGGAAAAAAAGAAACAGGTGAGAATTAGGGGCCCTATCAGGGGTAGGATCCAGGAAGCTAAAGGGCTTTTGAGACAGCTGAAAAGAGAGTTGTACCGGGAGGGTCTTGCATGTAATCTTCACTCAGCTTAGTCAGGGTCTGCACGTTCTGTTCCACCACTCCGGACTCGTTGATGTAGTACCAGCATTCTTCTTGAAGGAACATGCAGGTTCCTCCTTTTTTCCCAGTAAGAAGGTCTAGGGCCCGTCGGTTCTCCAGGGCTATTTGGGCTACCGATGTTACTTGCCACTGCAGGGAGGCGAAGGAGTCAGTAGTAGACTCCAAGGCTATCTGGAGTTTGTCATTGAAATCCTGAGCAGAGATTATGCTGTTCCTGAGATCCCCCCCAGCTAGGCCTACCGAGGCAGCGATACTTACCCCCAACATGACAGGGGGTAAGGCGGCCCGGCGGGCTTGGGGGTGGGATGAGGGAGCAACCAGGCAAGCTCCGACTCTCCATACAAGGTTAGCTGGGGAACTATTGTGCCCAGGAAGCAAGACCCGGGGTCAGAGGAGTTGATGCAGTTGCTTAAGGTGCCATTGCACCAAAAGAAGGTACCCGGGCTGGCCTTGGTGGGCCTGGCTGCAGTGTGGTTTTGGATACAGTTCCAGGTGACCCATCCCACAGTTACCGGGTTGCTGGTCTGGGAGCATATCCACGGGGGCCAGGTGTGTTCTGGAGTTTCGTGTTCACACAGGAAAATGCCAGCCAGGGGAAGCTGACATTCACATGTCTTTGAGTTCCTGGAAGAGTCATGTGTGGGACAGCAGCCAGCAAAGTTCTTTGGAGAGAGACACATAGAAAGCACGGTGAGACATTGGACAGGTTGGGGTCTCATTAAGGAACAGTAGAGTGTGTTGGATAAGTTGGACCCAAGAAGACAGGACTTCTACTCGGGGGGAATCAGGCAGCTTCCCTTCAAGGGAATGTTCAGCATGTCGGATGCTGTTAGAGACCTGGATTTAGGCCTCCTGGGCCATGACATATTCCTGGGAGATGTAGATGGTCCCTGAAGGGGTCGAGCTCCAACCACTCCCATATAGTTTTCTCACAAGGCCCGCAACCCATCGCTGGTCCCAGGGGTCCCGGACCCTCATGTAGAATTTCCCATCCTTCCAGAAAAAGGGGCCAGACCTAACCTCATTGTAGGCATCATGGATGACACAGCCTGACCAGCGGCAACCCCCATAGGTGTTGATGTCTTGATTACACCTGTCTGGGTTCCGTTGGTCATAAGCAAATCAGGCATATGGTCGGCCACTGTTGGGCACGGACTGGAGGTCGACAGCAATCAGGGTCTCTGCCTGGCATCCGACCAGACGGCAGTCCTGAGATCCCACCTGCCAGGTGACTTGTGTGCTGTCCTGGTTGTAGGTTTCATGGACATTGAACCTCCACACATAAGCAGGTGGGGGTGGGTGTAGGTTGCCCAGGGCCAGGAGAAGAAGGAAGAGGGTGAGGGCAGCTAAGGCAGACATTAGTGGGGTCCAACACCTCACATTTATAGAAGTCATGCTGCTCCGGGGACCTGTTGAGTCTGGAGAGGTGATGCCATGATGGATCGCCAAGTTGTTTGGCAGTAGTGGGGGTTGTGAGGATTACTGTGTGAGGTCCCATCCACCTGGGCTCCAAGGCCTTGGGATGTAGATTCTTAAGGAGGATTGAGTCCTGCGGCTGGATGGCTGGTCCTCGGGAGCCTTGGTTTGCTGGTTCTGACCTGGGCAGAAACCTGTCAGCGTGTTCCCGGAATAGCTGCCTGAACAAAGACAGGTATTGAAGATAGATAGTCAGGAGAGGAGGGTCAGTTTGGAGGCGATGCTTGAGCAAGAAGGGTTTCCCATATAGGAGTTCAAAAGGTCTTAAGAAGGTGGGACTCTTTGTTGTAGCCCGAATTCTGGTTAGGGCCATGGGCAGGAGGTCTGGCCAGGAGCTGCGAATTTCTAGAGAGAGTTTAGTTAGATGGTCTTTAAGGAGGCTATTGACCCTCTCGACCTTACCCGGTGATTGTGGACGGTAGGGTATGTGCAGTTTCCAGCAGATGCCAAGTGAGGTGCTAACCTGCTAAATGACCCTTGATATGAAAGCTGGGACATTGTCTGATTGTGTGGAGTGGGGAGGCCTAACCTAGGGATTATGTGTGGTATTAGGGTCTCAGCCACAACCTCAGCAGTTTCCTTGTGGGTAGGAAAGGCCTCTACCCACCCTGCTAGGGTGTCTACCATGGTAAGCAGGTATTTGGTCTTCTTGTGGGGAGGCATATGTGTGAAGTCTACCTGCCAGTCCTGCCCTGGGAGGTGTCCCCTCATTTGATGGGTAGGAAAGTTGGGGTGCATTCCTCCCTGGGGTTAGACAGCTGCACAGGTGGGGCAGGAGGAGAAGGCACTCGTGACTGCCTCTCGCAGTGTGCGTGAGGTGAAGAGGGGTTCGAGGAACCTCCAGAGTGCCAGAGGTCCAATGTGCAATGACTGGTGGACCTGTTGGGCAATGGCCCCTACTTGAGCCTTGCGAAGGGTGATCTTGTTATTTATGAAGATCCATCCTTCAGAACCAGAAGAGCCTCCCCATTGCAGGAGTTTATTTTTTTCTTCTACTGTATACTGAGGGGTAATGGAGGGAAGGAAAAGGAACAGGACTGGGGCTAGGGACCCTTCACCCTGAGTTAAGCCTCTGACCACCACGTCTCCTCGGGCATTTCCCTGCATAACCATGGAGGAGTCAGTCTCCTGACCTCGGCAGTGCCCTGGGAGGGAAGGTGTAAGGCATCCAGGAAGCGGGTTATGAGTCTTGCATTGATATTTTGTGAGCCTTTAGTGGAGAAAGAGCCCCTCTCCTTCCAAATAACCACATGGCAATGGGCTATCAGAAAGGAAATTTGGGGTCTGTATATATGTTTACCCTCCTCCCTTTGGCTAGATGCAGGGCCCTGGTCAGCGCAATGAGCTCAGTCTTTTGAGAGGTGGTACCGTCTGGGAGCTGGGCCGCCTCCAGGCTCTGCTCAAGTGTTACTACCACATAGGTGGCTTTCCAACGTCCCTGGGGGTCTAGGCAAGAGCTTCCATTCACAAACAGAGTTAAGTCAGGATTAGAGAGAGGAAGATCTGAGAGGCCCGCCCGATGTTGAATGAGGGCCTCGATGACCTCGGGGCAGGAGTGTGTTGCCACAGGTTCAGTGGAGGCAGCAGGAAGGAGAGTGGCCGGGTTCAGGGCTGGGGACTGAGTTAG
This sequence comes from Corynorhinus townsendii, assembly GCA_026230045.1. Classification (NCBI taxonomy): domain Eukaryota; kingdom Metazoa; phylum Chordata; class Mammalia; order Chiroptera; family Vespertilionidae; genus Corynorhinus; species Corynorhinus townsendii. Next base: position 211,250 of record JAPDVU010000020.1, read on the forward strand.
GGAGATGTCAGGACTCTCGAGGAACAGGAGATGGAGTTCCTGCATGGGAGAGGGGGCAAGGAGAGATAAGGATTGGTGAGACAGAAGATCCTGTAGTCTATGGGTGGAGAAGACCTGTATGGGTTGCTGGAGTCAGATCTTCTGGGCCTCCTTGGTGAGAGTAGTGGCTGCAGCCAGATCCCGGAGGCAGGGTTGCCATCCCCGAACCATGGAATCAAGCTGTCTGGACAGGTAGGGTACGGGGGTGAAGGCTGGCCCTAGGGGCTGGCTGAGGACCTCCTTAGCTATTCCCTGTTTCTCATCAGTAAATAGTTGGATAGGCTTAGAGATGTCTGGGAGAGAGAGAGGGAGATGTCAGGAGGGCATCCCGGAGCTTAGAAAAAGCCTGGCAAATGAGGGAGGGTGAGGAGAGGGGGCCTGTTGGTGTTTCTTTAGCTGCCTGGTATAGAGGCTTAGCTAGGAGAGCAAATTTGGGACCCAATGGCAGAAGAATCCTACCAGCCCTAGAAAGGACAAGATCTGTTCCGCAGAAGTGGGAGGCTGTAGGTCTAGTATTGCCTATGCTCGGTCAACTGTCAACCCTCGGGAATTGGGCATCAGACAGATCCCCAAGTAAGTGACAGTGGGGGCTGACAGTTGTGCCTTGGCAGGGTACACATGGTATCCTTTGTCCCCTAGAAAGTTGAGGAGGCCAGCTGTCTGCCTCAGAGAAATGTCTACAGAGGGGCTGCAGAGAAGGAGATCATCTGTGTACTGGAGAAGAGTGCTGGATCCTAATGAGCATTGTTGGAGGTCTCTGGCTAAGACCTGGCCAAACAGATGAGGGCTGTCTCTGAACCCCTGTGGCAAAACTGTCCAAGTGAGTTGGCAGGATACCTGTTCCTCTGGTTCCTCCCAAGTAAATGCAAACACATGGTAAGAGTCTGGATCCAGAGGGATGGTAAAGAAGGAGTCCTTGAGGTCAAGGACAGAAAAGTGGGTGGTGCCAGGTGGGATGCAGGAAAGAAGAGTGTAAGGATTGGGGACCACTGGGTGGATGGGGACCATTGCATCATTGATTAGTCAGAGGTCCTGCACCAGCCGGTAGGTCCCGTCTGCCTTCCTGATGGGGAGGATAAGGGTGTTGCAGGGAGACTTGATAGGTATGAGGAGACCCTGTCCCAGAAGCAGAGTAATGAGGGGTTTGAGCCCTCGGCGATGAGTAAGGGAGATAGGAACCTGGGGATGGGAGGGAAATGAGGTGGGGTCCTTGAGCCTGATCCTGACTGGGGTATGGTGTCTAGTAACCATCAGGGTAGAGGTATCCCATACCTTTGGGTTGACAAGGGATGCAGGCAGTGTGGGATCAGTGTTCCTGTGAAGGGAGGGGGCCAGGAGCAGAAGAAGCAGGGAGGCTGAAGGACTCCGAGTGAGCTACAGAGTGGTCCCTATTTTGTTGAGGATACCCCGTCCTAAAAGGGGCATGGGGCACAAAGGCATGACTAGGAATGAGTGGGTTATAGGACTATCATCGAGGAGACAGGGAAGGAGCCTGGTGGCCAGCTGGCAGGTGGATTTGCCGTCAATACCCATGACCGGGATCGTGGATGGGAAGAGTTGCCCAGAAAAGTAGTGCAGGACAGAGAAGGTAGCCCCCGTATCAATCAGGTAGGAGATCTTCTTACCTGCTGCTACCTTGAGCATTACCCTGAGCTCGGGGAGGGTGATGGGGGTCTTCAAGTCTGGGCATCTTCAGTCTTCAGCCAGTCCCAGCATGGCCAGCAGCGGGTCATTACCTGGAGGGGCAGCCCCTCTACGCTGAGACACAGAGGGTCTGTCACTTTTCCAGGGGCAGTCACTTTTCCAGTGGCCATTTTGACTGCGTGTTGGGCAGGGCTGGGTTGGAGCCCAGGGCTGAGGGCACTGCTTTGCCCAGTGACCCTCATTCCCATACTTGAAGCATTCTCCAGGTGGCACTCGTCCTCTCCTTGCACCCCCACCATGCACAGTCTCCTTTGGACTGTGCATGGCTGTCCTCTCCCTCAAGGCTGGTACCAAGGCTTGAGTTTGCAGTCACCTTTTGTTGAAGGCGGGCCTCAATATCCAATTCTGCTTGCTCCTCATGGGCATTAAAAATTTTAAATGCCATATTCACTAGATACCAAACAGGAGTCTGAGGGCCATCCTCCACCTTTATTAATTTCTTTCGAATATCTGGGGCTGACTGTGAAATGAAGTGTGTGGCTAAAACTGTCGCTCCGGCTGGGGACCCAGGGTCCAGAGGAGTATATAAGGTCAGAGCTTCAGTCAGCCGGTTAAGGAAGACTGCAGTGTTCTCATCTGGTCCATGAGTAACTTCCCTCAGCTTGTCAAAATGAACTACCTTGTGGGAGACGGCCTGTAGGCCGGCTATCAGGCATTGGAGCATCTGGTCACCACATCAGCACCCATCTCGCCCTTTGGGAGTATCTAGTTGGTACTCCCAACCTGGTTCCTGACGAGGAATGGCCTGGGCCCCCACTGGCATAAAGGCATCTGTAAGGTGGACCTGATCTGCGTGGTCTGTCGAGGCTCCTAAGACCCTTTCCCTTTCATCTGATGTTAGGGTGGAAGAAAGAATGACATGGATGTCATACCAGGTGAGGTCATAGGCCTGAGAAAAGTGTCGAAATTCCTTGACGGATGCGGTGAGGTTGGCAACAGAGGACCTCAGCCACATCTCAATCTGTGAGAGATCTGACAGAGAGAAGGGATCATGGACCCTGATCACTCATTCAGCCCCTGCAACTTCCCGGAAGGGGCAGGGGAGAGGAGGAGCCTGGAAGCTGGTGTGCCTGCTGACTGGGGAAGCATGTGATGGTGGGTGAAGGGGAATGTGAACAGGTAAGGGAGTAGGCACTGGGGGAAGGGACTGTGGAGGGAGGTCCTGGAGTGAGTATGGGAGAAGGGTGGGAACTGGAGGTATGGCAGAAGAAGCTGTGGAGTAAGGAGGCGGGCCAGTAGGAAGGAAGGACAGATTCTCAGGGGGTTCAGATAAGGCGGAATGTGGAGGTGTGTCGGTAGGTAGAGGGGGTTTCTCGCGAGCTAGGAGAACCTGGGCTGTGGAACAGGAGGAACAGAGGGAGGGACCGAAGCGCAGATAGAAAAAGGCCTGGACATATGGAACCTCAGGCCACTTCCTGGATCGTTGGCAGTTAGGATGACTGAGATCAGTTAGTTATTTACTGAGGTCAGTTAGGATGCTGAGGTCGAAAGTCCCGTACTCAGGCCATTTTGACCCATGGTCCAATTCATACTGAGGCCATGCCAAGTTACAGAAGTAAATGAGGCATTTAAGACGCAGATCCTGGGACAGGACTAGCTTAGTCAGATTGATGAGAAGGCACCCAAGAGGTGTCTTAGGATCAGATTTGGTTTTTTGATTGCCCAAACTGAAGCCTAGGGTCAGTAGTGAAGGCCCAAGGACAGGCGTCCCAATTGTTGAGCCAAGGCTACAGATGGGGAACCCAAAGGACAGCAGGGGACATCTCCCCTACCCCTGGGGTCTGGAGTGGGGCCCTAAGGCTGAAGAACCGAGGGGGGCAGGAACGTCTCCACTGCCTCCGCAGGTTTGGAACCCCTCCTGGAGGGGCCCGGAAGGCAATCTCTGACACAAGCTGTGGTTTATGGACAGAAACACCAGAAGAAAAACCGCTAGGAATCAATAAGAGCTAGGATTTACCCGCTGAATCTGCCGAGCCAGGAGAAGAAGGCTTAGTATCCGGAACCACGAAGAAAGAAGAAGAGGGGGAGTGGAGGCCTCCGGGACAATTAAAGGTCAAACAGAGAGCTTGCCCCCATCCGAGTCCAGCACCAGATGAGAGGTTTGCCACGCAGGAGACAAAACACAGAGAGTCCAGGCGATTAGAAAGGGGTGGTTTTAATCTTGTGCTCATGGGCGAAATTCGCTGGTCCCAAGGTGGGCCAGGGAAGTTCGTGCCAAAAAGGGGGCATAGCTACTCCTTTTATACAGCTGATTAGTGAGGGGAGGGTGGAGGGCATGAGAGGTGTGGAATTTGCTTTGGGCCAGGGGTCTAGGAAGGTCCCAGTAATCTCTGTCACCATCTACCTTGCAGATGCATGCATAGGCTCTGGACTTCTTCCCTGCCTCGACCTAACAGTCATAACCCAAGCCCTAATGCTAGCCTTACCCTAACCCTATCCTTAATCTTAACCCTTACCAAAACCCTAACCCTAACAATAGCTCTAACCCTAACTCCAGTATTAGCCATACTTCTAGCCCTAACCCTAGCCCTAACACTAGCCATAAACCTAAACTGTCATATCAGCTGTATGAAAATAACTAAGGTAAGTGAGACCTAAGAAAATGAATGTTAAACTGTTTATTCAACCTTCCTTCAAAAATGCCAACTCATTGAGACTGAATTTTAAATGACAGCAGTGTCCAAATTAGTTATCTTCTCTTTGAACATGATTTCCAGTGATTAAACAGTATCCACTAGATGTTACGGCTCTATAAACAGGTATACCTACTGTTTCAATTGCATTTCTAAATATTTCCCTAGTCTAACATTCTTAATTCTCAGTGTTACATTCACTTTTGTCCAGTGATTGAATATCGTTAATTGTGAATTCCAAATGTTTATACACCAAAACCCTAACCTAACCCTAAGCCTAGTCCTAATGTTAAACATAAACTTACCGTAACCTCAGCCCTACCTCTAACCCTCACACTAGCCATACCCCTAGCCCTAACTCTAACCCTAACCCTAACCTTACCATAACACTAACCATAGCACTAAAGATTACCCTAATCTTAACCCAACATAAACCCTAATCCCAACCATACCCTTATTCTGAGACCTAGTCTTAACCCTAACCATAACCCTAACCATAACACCATGCCTAATCCTAGCGTTAACCCTAACCCTAACTTGCCCTAAAACGTAACCCTAATCCGAACCCTAAACCAAACCCTAACCCTAAACTAGCACTAACACTAGCCATTAGCCTAGCACTAGCCCAAGTCCTTGCCCATTTCCTAAACTTAGCCTTAACATTAACCACAGCCCTGACCTTAACCTAACCCTAAACCTAACCCTTGCCCGAACCTAGCCCTAAAACTAATCCTAAACCTAACCCTATCCTTAACCATAACCCTGACCCATACCCTAGCCATAAGCCTATCCATAGCCCTGGCCCTAACCCTAATCCTAACTATAGCCCTAACCATAAACCTAACTGTAACACAAGCCCAAAACCTAACCCTAACCATAATACTAGCCCTAACCTAAGCCCTAACACTAGCCTTAACCCTGACCCTAATCTGAGACCTAATACTAGCACTAGCCCAAACCCAATCTCTAACCCTAAATGTAGCCCTATCCTTAACACAAACCCTAAAACTAACCCATAATCAGAGCACTAACCCTAACCTAAACCTAAACGTAGCCCTAGAGCAATACCTACCCTTAACCCTAACATTAATACTCGCCATTACCCAAGACTTAACCCTTATCCTAACCATAATCTTAACCCTTACCGAATCTCTAAAATTAACAATAGCCCTAACCCTAATATTAGCAATAACTCCAGCCCAAACCCTAGCCCTAGCCCTAACCATAAACCCTAAGCCTAACACAAACCATAATCCTAAACCCTAACCCAGCCCTAATGCTAACCCTAAACCTAAACGCTAACCCTAACCATAACCCTTAACCCTAAAAATAAACCCTAACCCTAACCCTAAACCCTAACATTAACCCTAACATTAAACCTAAACCCTAACCCTAACCCTAACTCTAAACCTAACCATAACCCTAACCCCTAACCTTAACCCTAAACCTAAAACCTAACCCTAACCCCTAACCTTAACCCTAACCATAACCCTAAACCTAAAACCTAACCCTAACCCTAACCCTAAAACCGAACCCTAACCTTAAACCTACCCTAACCCTAAACCATCACACTAACCAAAAACCTGACCCTAAATCCTAACCCAAACACGAACCCTAAACATAAACCCTAACACAAAACCCTCACCCTAACCCTCATCCTCACCATCAATCTCACCCTCACCCTGATACTAACCCTAACCCTAACCCTAATCTTAACCCTAACCCTAAATCCTAACCTTAACCCCTAACCCTAACCCCTAACCCTAACACTACACCTAACCCTAACACTAACCCTAACCATAAACCCTAAGCCTAACACAAACCAAAATCCTAAACCCTAACCCAGCCCTATCGCAAACCCTAAACCTGAACCCTAACCCTAATGGTAACCCTTAACCCGGAAAATAAACCCTAACCCTAACCCTAACCCAACTCTAAACCTAAATATAACCCTAACCCTAAACCTACCCTAACCCTAAACCATCACCCTAACCCAAACGCTGACCTTAAATTCTAACCCAAACAAGAACCCTAAACATAAACCCTAACCCAAAACCCTAACACTAACCCTAACCCTAAAAACTAACCCTAGACCTAACCCTAACGCAAAAAGCTAACCCTAACCTTAACCCCAAACCTAACCCTAATGCTAACCCTAACACTAACCCTAACCCTAACACTAAACCTAACACTAACCTTAAACCTAACCCCTACTCTAACGATAACCCTAACAGTAACGCTAACCGTAACCCAAAACCTACCCATAAACCTAACCCTTAACCCTAACCATAAACCCTAAACCTAACCCTAACCCTAACCCTAACTCTAAAAGCTAACCCTAACCCTAATCATACCCTAAACCTCAACCATCACCCTAACCCTAACCCTGACCCTAAATTCTAACCCTAAACGTAAACACTAATAATAATCCTCACCGGAACTCTAACCCCTACCATAACTCTAAACCCAAACCTAAAAACTAACCCTAAGCCTAACCCTAACCCTAAAACCTATCCCTAAACTTAACCAAAACACTAACCCTAATCATAACCCTAACCACTAACCCTAACCTTAACCCCTAAACCTAATCCTAACCCTAACCCTTAACCCAAACAATAAACCCTAACCCTAACCCCTAAACCAAACCCTAACCCCTAACACTAACCCTAGCCCTCACCCTAAAAACTATCCCTAACACTAAACCTAACCATAAAACCTAACCATACCCTAACCCTAGCCGTAAACCTAACCCTTAACCTAACCATAAACCCTAACCCTAAACCTAACCCAAACCATAATCCTAAACCCTAATCCTAAACCCTAATCCTAACCCTAAGCCTAACCCTTATCCTAAACTAAAACCCAAACCCTATCCCCTAACCCCTGACCATAACCCTAAAGCCTAAACCTAACCCTAAACCTAACTCTAAACCTAACCCTAACCCTAACCCTAACCCTAAACCAAACCCTAACCCTAAAACTAACCCTCACCCTCAATCTCACCCTCACCTTGACACTAACCCTAACCCTAACCCTAACCCTAAACCAAATCATAACCCTAACCCTAACCGTAAATATTAACAATAACCCTAATCCATAACCCTAAACATAAACCTTAACCCTAAACCTACCCCTAATCCTTACCCTAACCCCAAACCTAAAGCCTAACCTTTACCCCTAACCCTAAACCTAACCCTAAACCTAAAACCTAACCCTAAACCTAACCCTAACCCTACCCCTAAATCTAACCCTTAACCCTAACTACAAACCCTAACCCTAATCGAAACCATAATCCTAAACCCTAACTCGTAACCCTAACGCTAACCCTAAACATAAATCTTAACCCTAAACCCTAACATTAACACTAAACCCAAACCCTAACCCTAACCATAACTCTAATCCATAATCCTAACTGTAACCCTTAACCCTAAAAATAAGCCCCAACCCTAACCCTAACCCTTAATGCTAACCATAAACCGTAAACCTAACCCTAACTCTAAGCCTAACCCCTAACCCTCACCCGCACCCTAACCCTAACCCAAACTCTAAAACCTAACCCTAACCGTAACCATACCCTACACCTCAACCATTAGCCTAACCCTAACCCTGACCCTAAATCCTAACCCTAAACCTGAACCCTAATACTAACCCTCACGCTAACCCTAACCCAAAACCCTAACCTATAACCATAACCCTAAACCTAAACATAAAACCTAACCCTAACCCTAACCCTAAACCTAGCACTAAACCTTAACCCTAAACCCTAACCCTAACCCTAACTCTAAACTTTAACCCTAACCCTAACCCATAAACCTAAACATAAACCTTAACCCTAACCCTAACCCCTAATCCCAACCCTAAACCCAAACCCTAACCCTAACCCTTAACCCTAACGATAAACCCTAACTATAAACTTAAAGCCTAAACTTAACCCTAACCCTAAAACTTAACCCTAACCCTAAGGTTAACCCTACCCATAAACCTAACCCTTAACCCTAACCACAAACCCTAACTCTAATCCAATCCAAAATCCTAAACCCTAACCCTAACGCTAACGCTAACCCTAAACCTAAACCTTAACCCTATACCCTAACATTAACACTAAACTATCACCCTAACCCTAACCCTAACCCTAAGGCTAACCCTAACCCTAACCGTAACACTTAACCCTAAAAATAAAACCTAACCCTAACCCTAACCCTAACCCTAACCCTAAACCCTAACATTAACCCTAACCCTAACCCTAAACCCTAATCCTAACCCCTCACCATAACCTTAAACCTAAACCTAAAAAATAACCCTAATCCAAACCCTAACCCTAAAACATAACCTTAAGCTTAAACCTAACACTAACCCTAATCATAACCCTAACCCCTAACCCTAAACTTAAACCCTAACCCTAACCCTAACCCTAACCCTAACCCTTAACCTTAACAATAAACCCTAACCCTAACCGCTAAACCTAACCCTAACCCTAACCCTAAAACCGAACCCTAACCCTATACCATCACCCTAAGACAAACCCTGACCCTAAATCCTAACCCAAACACGAACCCTGAATATAAACCCAAACACAAAACCCTAACCCTAAGCCTAATCCTCACCCTAACCCTCACCCTCACCCACAATCTCACCCTCACCCTGTCACTAACCCTAACCCTAACCCTAAACCAAACCCTAACCCTAACCATAACCCTGAAACCTAACCCTAACCTTAAAGCTAACACTAACCCTAAGCCTAACCGTAACCCTTAACCCTAACCCTAACCCTAAACCAAACGCTAACCCTAATGCTAACCCTAACCATAAACCCTAACCCTAACACAAACCAAAATCCTAAACCCTAACCCAGCCCTATCGCTAACCCTAAACCTAAACCCTAAACCTAATGGTAACCCTTAACCCGGAAAATAAACCCTAACCCTAACCCTAACCCAACTCTAAACCTAAATATAACCCTAACCCTAAACCTACCCTAACCCTAAACCATCACCCTAACCCAAACGCTGACCTTAAATTCTAACCCAAACAAGAACCCTAAACATAAACCCTAACCCAAAACCCTAATACTAACCCTAACCCTAAAAACTAACCCTAGCCCTAACCCTAACGCGAAAACCTAACCCTAACCTTAACCCCAAACCTAACCCTAATGCTAACCCTAAACCTAACCCTAACCCTAAACCCTAACATTAAACCTAAACCCTAACCGTAACCCTAACCCTAACCCTAACTCTAAACCTAACCATAACCCTAACCCCTAACCTTAACCCTAAACCTAAAACCTAACCCTAACCCCTAACCTTAACCCTAACCCTAACCCTAAACCCTAATCCTAACCCCTCACCATAACCTTAAACCTAAACCTAAAAAATAACCCTAATCCAAACCCTAACCCTAAAACATAACCTTAAGCTTAAACCTAACACTAACCCTAATCATAACCCTAACCCCTAACCCTAAACTTAAACCCTAACCCTAACCCTAACCCTAACCCTAACCCTTAACCTTAACAATAAACCCTAACCCTAACCGCTAAACCTAACCCTAACCCTAACCCTAAAACCGAACCCTAACCCTATACCATCACCCTAAGACAAACCCTGACCCTAAATCCTAACCCAAACACGAACCCTGAATATAAACCCAAACACAAAACCCTAACCCTAAGCCTAATCCTCACCCTAACCCTCACCCTCACCCACAATCTCACCCTCACCCTGTCACTAACCCTAACCCTAACCCTAAACCAAACCCTAACCCTAACCATAACCCTGAAACCTAACCCTAACCTTAAAGCTAACACTAACCCTAAGCCTAACCGTAACCCTTAACCCTAACCCTAACCCTAAACCAAACGCTAACCCTAATGCTAACCCTAACCATAAACCCTAACCCTAACACAAACCAAAATCCTAAACCCTAACCCAGCCCTATCGCTAACCCTAAACCTAAACCCTAAACCTAATGGTAACCCTTAACCCGGAAAATAAACCCTAACCCTAACCCTAACCCAACTCTAAACCTAAATATAACCCTAACCCTAAACCTACCCTAACCCTAAACCATCACCCTAACCCAAACGCTGACCTTAAATTCTAACCCAAACAAGAACCCTAAACATAAACCCTAACCCAAAACCCTAATACTAACCCTAACCCTAAAAACTAACCCTAGCCCTAACCCTAACGCGAAAACCTAACCCTAACCTTAACCCCAAACCTAACCCTAATGCTAACCCTAAACCTAACCCTAACCCTAAACCCTAACATTAAACCTAAACCCTAACCGTAACCCTAACCCTAACCCTAACTCTAAACCTAACCATAACCCTAACCCCTAACCTTAACCCTAAACCTAAAACCTAACCCTAACCCCTAACCTTAACCCTAACCCTAACCCTAAACCTAAAACCTAACCCTAACCCTAACCCTAAAACCGAACCCTAACCTTAAACCTACCCTAACCCTAAACCATCACACTAACCAAAAACCTGACCCTAAATCCTAACCCAAACACGAACCCTAAACATAAACCCTAACAAAAAACCCTCACCCTAACCCTCATCCTCACCATCAATCTCACCCTCACCCTGATACTAACCCTAACCCTAAATGTAGCCCTAACCTTAAACCTAACACTAACCCTAATCCTAACCGTAACCCTTAACCCTAATCCTAACCCTAACCATAACCTTAACCCTAAACACTAACCTTAAACCTAACACTAACCCTTACCCTAACCCTAACCCTTAACCCTAACCCTAACCCTAATCCTTAACCATAACCATAAACCCTAACCGTAACCCTAACCCTAACCCTATTCCTAACCCTAACCCAAAACCTAACCCTAACCTTAACCCTAAAACCTAACCCCAACCTTAAACCTTACACTCACGCTAACCCTAACCCTAACCCTAAACCCTAACCCTAACCCTAAACCTAAACTTCAACCCTAACTTTAACCCTAACCCTAACCCAGCCCTAACCCTAAAACCTAACCCCAAACCTAACCCTAAACCCTAACCGTAACGCTAATCCCTAACCCTAACCCTAACCCTAAACCCTAACCGTAATCCCCAACCCTAACTCTAACCCCTAACCCTAACCCTAACTCTAACCCTAAACCCTAACCCTAACCCTGACCCTAAATTCTACCCCTAACCCTAAACATAAAACCTAACCCTAACCCTAACACTAACCCTAACCCTAAACCTAAACCTAAACCCTAACCCTAAACTGTAACCCTAACTCTAACCCTAAACCCTAACACTAACCCTCAAACTGACTCCTAACCCTAATGCTGACCCTAAATATTAAACCTAACCATAACCCTAAATCCTAACCCTAAACCTAACACTAACCCTAACCGTAAACCTAAACCCTAACCCTAAACCCTAACCCTAACTCTAACCCTAAACTTTACCCTAACCTAAAACCCTAACCCTAACCCTAACTGTAACCCTGAACCCTAACCCTAACTCCTAACCCTAACCCTCACCCTAACCCTAAACCCTAACCCTAACTCTAAACCCCAAACCTAACCCTAACCCTCAACCCTAACCCCTTACCCTCACCCTAACCTTCACCCTCACCCTCACCCTCACCCTACCCCATACCCCTAACCCTAACCCTAACCCTAAACCCGAACCCTAACTCTAAGCCTAAACTTAACCCTAACCTAAAACCCTAACCCTAACCCTAACTGTAACCCTGAACCCTAACCCTAACCCTAACGTTAACCCTAAACCCTAACACTAACCCTAACCCTAAACATTACCATAACCATAATACCTAACCCTAATCCTAACCCTGACCCTAAATTCTAACCCTAACCCTAAACATAAATCCTAACCTTAAACCCAAATCCTAAACCCTAACCCTACCCTAACTCTAACCCTAACCCCTAACACTAACCCTAACCCTGACCCTAAATTCTATCCCTAACACTAAACATAAACCCTAACCCTAACCCTAACCCTTACCCTAACCCTAACCCTAAACCTAAACCTAAACCCTAATTCTAACTCTAACCCTAAACTTAACCCTAACCTAAAAACCTAACCCTAACTGTAACCCTAAACCCTAAACCTAACCCTGAAACCTAACCCTAACCCTAAACCTAAACTTCAACCCTAACTTTAACCCAAACCCTAACCCTAACCCTAACCCTAGCACTAACCCTAAAACCTAACCACAAACCTAACCCTAAACCCTAACCCTAACGCTAATCCCTAACCCTAACCCTAACCCTAAACCCTAACCGTAATCCCCAACCCTAACTCTAACCCCTAACCCTAACCCTAACTTTAACCCTAAACCCTAACCCTAGCCCTGACCCTAAATTCTACCCCTAACCCTAAACATAAAACCTAACCCTAACCCTAACACTAACCCTAACCCTAAACCTAAACCTAAACCCTAACCCTAAACCCTAACCCTAACTCTAACCCTAAAACCTAACCCTGACCCTAACCCTTAATCTGAACCCTAACCCTAATGCTGACCCTAAATATTAAACATAACCATAACCCTAAATCCTAACCCTAAACCTAACACTAACCCTAACCCTAAACCTAAACCCTAACCCTAAACCCTAACCCTAACTCTAAACCTAAACTTAATCCTAACCTAAAACCCTAAACCTAACCCTAACTGTAACCCTGAACCCTAACCCTAACTCCTAACCCTAACCCTCACCCTAACCCTAAACCCTAACCCTAACCCTAACCCTAACCCTAAACCAAATCATAACCCTAACCCTAACCGTAAATATTAACAATAACCCTAATCCATAACCCTAAACATAAACCTTAACCCTAAACCTACCCCTAATCCTTACCCTAACCCCAAACCTAAAGCCTAACCTTTACCCCTAACCCTAAACCTAACCCTAAACCTAAAACCTAACCCTAAACCTAACCCTAACCCTACCCCTAAATCTAACCCTTAACCCTAACTACAAACCCTAACCCTAATCCAAACCATAATCCTAAACCCTAACGCTAACCCTAAACATAAATCTTAACCCTAAACCCTAACATTAACACTAAACCCAAACCCTAACCCTAACCATAACTCTAATCCATAATCCTAACCGTAACCCTTAACCCTAAAAATAAACCCCAACCCTAACCCTAACCCTTAATGCTAACCATAAACCGTAAACCTAACCCTAACTCTAAGCCTAACCCCTAACCCTCACCCGCACCCTAACCCTAACCCAAACTCTAAAACCTAACCCTAACCGTAACCATACCCTACACCTCAACCATTAGCCTAACCCTAACCCTGACCCTAAATCCTAACCCTAAACCTGAACCCTAATACTAACCCTCAGGCTAACCCTAACCCAAATCCCTAACCTATAGCCATAACCCTAAACCTAAACATAAAACCTAACCCTAACCCTAACCCTAACCCTAAACCTAGCACTAAACCTTAACCCTAAACCCTAACCCTAACCCTAACTCTAAACTTTAACCCTAACCCTAACCCTTAACCCTAACGATAAACCCTAACTATAAACTTAAAGCCTAACCTTAACCCTAACCCTAAAACTTAACCCTAACCCTAAAGTTAACCCTACCCATAAACCTAACCCTTAACCCTAACCACAAACCCTAACTCTAATCCAATCCAAAATCCTAAACCCTAACCCTAACGCTAACGCTAACCCTAAACCTAAACCTTAACCCTATACCCTAACATTAACACTAAACTATCACCCTAACCCTAACCCTAACCCTAAGGCTAACCCTAACCCTAACTGTAACACTTAACCCTAAAAATAAAACCTAACCCTAACCCTAACCCTAACCCTAACCCTAAACCCTAACATTAACCCTAACCCTAACCCTAAACCCTAATCCTAACCCCTCACCATAACCTTAAACCTAAACCTAAAAAATAACCCTAATCCAAACCCTAACCCTAAAACATAACCTTAAGCTTAAACCTAACACTAACCCTAATCATAACCCTAACCCCTAACCCTAAACTTAAACCCTAACCCTAACCCTAACCCTAACCATTAACCTTAACAATAAACCCTAACCCTAACCGCTAAACCTAACCCTAACCCTAACCCTAAAACCGAACCCTAACCCTATACCATCACCCTAAGCCAAACCCTGACCCTAAATCCTAACCCAAACACGAACCCTGAATATAAACCCAAACACAAAACCCTAACCCTAAGCCTAATCCTCACCCTAACCCTCACCCTCACCCACAATCTCACCCTCACCCTGTCACTAACCCTAACCCTAACCCTAAACCAAACCCTAACCCTAACCATAACCCTGAAACCTAACCCTAACCTTAAAGCTAACACTAACCCTAAGCCTAACCGTAACCCTTAACCCTAACCCTAACCCTAAACCAAACGCTAACCCTAATGCTAACCCTAACCATAAACCCTAACCCTAACACAAACCAAAATCCTAAACCCTAACCCAGCCCTATCGCTAACCCTAAACCTAAACCCTAAACCTAATGGTAACCCTTAACCCGGAAAATAAACCCTAACCCTAACCCTAACCCAACTCTAAACCTAAATATAACCCTAACCCTAAACCTACCCTAACCCTAAACCATCACCCTAACCCAAACGCTGACCTTAAATTCTAACCCAAACAAGAACCCTAAACATAAACCCTAACCCAAAACCCTAATACTAACCCTAACCCTAAAAACTAACCCTAGCCCTAACCCTAACGCGAAAACCTAACCCTAACCTTAACCCCAAACCTAACCCTAATGCTAACCCTAAACCTAACCCTAACCCTAAACCCTAACATTAAACCTAAACCCTAACCGTAACCCTAACCCTAACCCTAACTCTAAACCTAACCATAACCCTAACCCCTAACCTTAACCCTAAACCTAAAACCTAACCCTAACCCCTAACCTTAACCCTAACCCTAACCCTAAACCTAAAACCTAACCCTAACCCTAACCCTAAAACCGAACCCTAACCTTAAACCTACCCTAACCCTAAACCATCACACTAACCAAAAACCTGACCCTAAATCCTAACCCAAACACGAACCCTAAACATAAACCCTAACAAAAAACCCTCACCCTAACCCTCATCCTCACCATCAATCTCACCCTCACCCTGATACTAACCCTAACCCTAAATGTAGCCCTAACCTTAAACCTAACACTAACCCTAATCCTAACCGTAACCCTTAACCCTAATCCTAACCCTAACCATAACCTTAACCCTAAACACTAACCTTAAACCTAACACTAACCCTTACCCTAACCCTAACCCTTAACCCTAACCCTAACCCTAATCCTTAACCATAACCATAAACCCTAACCGTAACCCTAACCCTAACCCTATTCCTAACCCTAACCCAAAACCTAACCCTAACCTTAACCCTAAATCCTAACCCCAACCTTAAACCTTACACTCACGCTAACTCTAACCCTAACCCTAAACCCTAACCTTAACCCTAAACCTAAACCTAAACCGAAACCTAAACATAAACCCTAACCCTAAACCATAACCCTATCTCTAACCCTAAACTTAATCCTAACATAAAACCCTAAACCCTAACCCTAACTGTAAACCTGAACACTAACCCTAACCCCTAACCCAAACCCAAATCCTAACCCTAAACCCAAACCCTAACTGTAAACGCTAACTCTAACCCTAACCCTATACCCTAACCCTAACCGTAAAACCTAACCCTAACTCTAACCCTAAACCCTAGCCCTAACCCTAACCCTAAACCTAAACCTAAATCCTAACCCTAAACACTAACCCTATCTCTAACCCTAAACTTAACCCTAACCTGAAACCCTAACCCTAAGCCTACCTGTAACCCTGAACCCTAAATGTAACCCCTAACCCTAACCCTAACCCTAACCCTAACTCTAAACCCTAACCCTAACTCTAAACCCTAAACCTAACCCTAACCCTCAACCCTAACCCCTTACCCTCACCCTAACCTTCACCATCACCCTCACCCTCACCCTACCCCATACCCCTAACCCTAACCCTAACCCTAACCCTAAACCCTAACTCTAACTCTAACCCTAAACTTAACCCTAACCTAAAACCCTAACCCTAACCCTAACTGTAACCCTGAACCCTAACCCTAACCCTAACATTAACCCTAAACCCTAACACTAACCCTAACCCTAAACATTACCATAACCATAATCCCTAACCCTAATCCTAACCCTGACCCTAAATTCTAACCCTAACCCTAAACATAAATCCTAACCTTAAACCCTAATCCTAAACCCTAACCCTACCCTAACTCTAACCCTAACCCCTAACACTAACACTAACCCTGACCCTAAATTCTATCCCTAACACTAAACATAAACCCTAACCCTAACCCTAACCCTTACCCTAACCCTAACCCTAAACCTAAACCTAAACCCTAATTCTAACTCTAACCCTAAACTTAACCCTAACCTAAAAACCTAACCCTAACTGTAACCCTAAACCCTAACCCTAACCCTGAAACCTAACCCTAACCCTAAACCTAAACTTCAACCCTAACTTTAACCCAAACCCTAACCCTAACCCTAACCCTAAAACCTAACCACAAACCTAACCCTAAACCCTAACCCTAACGCTAATCCCTAACCCTAACCCTAACCCTAAACCCTAACCGTAATCCCCAACCCTAACTCTAACCCCTAAACCTAACCCTAACTTTAACCCTAAACCCTAACCCTAGCCCTGACCCTAAATTCTACCCCTAACCCTAAACATAAACCCTAACAAAAAAACCCTCACCCTAACTCTCATCCTCACCATCAATCTCTTCCTCACCCTGATACTAACCCTAACCCTAAATGTAGCCCTAACCTTAAACCTAACACTAACCCTAATCCTAACCCTAACCCTAACCCTAACCCTAACCCTAACGCTAATCCCTAACCCTAACCCTAACCCTAAACCCTAACCGTAATCCCCAACCCTAACTCTAACCCCTAACCCTAACCCTAACTTTAACCCTAAACCCTAACCCTAGCCCTGACCCTAAATTCTACCCCTAACCCTAAACATAAAACCTAACCCAAACCCTAACACTAACCCTAACCCTAAACCTAAACCTAAACTTAACCCTAACCTAAAACCCTAAACCTAACCCTAACCCTCACCCTAACCCTAAACCCTAACCCTAACTCTAAACCCTAAACCTAACCCTAACCCTAAACCCTAACCCTAACCGTGAAACCTAACCCTAACTCTAACAATAAACCCTAACCCTGACCCTAACCCTTAATCTGAACCCTAACCCTAATGCTGACCCTAAATACTAAACCTAACCCTAACCCTAAATCCTAACCCTAAACCTAACACTAACCCTAACCCTAAACCTAAACCCTAACCCTAAACTCTAACCCTAACTCTAACCCTAAACTTAACCCTAACCTAAAATACTAACCCTAATCCTAACTGTAACCCTGAACCCTAACCCTGACCCTAACCCTTAATCTGAACCCTAACCCTAATGCTGACCCTAAATACTAAACTTAACCCTAACCCTAAATCCTAACCCTAAACCTAACACTAAACACTAACCCTAACCCACAACCCTAACCTTAACCCTGACCCTAAATCCTAACCCTAACCGTAAAACCTAACCCTAACTCTAACCCTAAACCCTAACCCTGACCCTAACCCTTAATCTGAACCCTAACCCTAATGCTGACCCTAAATACTAAACCTAACCCTAACCCTAAATCCTAACCCTAAACCTAACACTAAACCCTAACCCTAACCCACAACCCTAACCTTAACCCTGACCCTAAATCCTAACCCCAACCCTAAACCCTAACCCTAACTCTAACCCTAAACCCTAACCCTACCCTAAACTTAAATGCTAACCCTAACCCTAACCCTAACCCCTTACTCTCACCCTAACCTTCACCCTCACCCTCACCCTCACCCTCACCCTACCCCATACCCCTAACCCTAACCCTAACCCTAACCCTAAACCCTAACCCTAACTCTAACCCTAAACTTAACCCTAACCTAAAACCCTAATCCTAACCCTAACTGTAACCCTGAACCCTAACCCTAACCCTAAACCCTAAGGTTAACTCTAAACCCTAATACTAACCCTAACCCTAACCATTACCATAACCATAATCCCTACCCTAACCCTAACCCTGACCCTAAATTCTAACCCTAACCCTAAACATAAATCCTAACCTTAAACCCTAATCCTAAACCCTAACCCTACCCTAACTCTAACCCTAACCCCTAACACTAACCCTAACCCTGACCCTAAATTCTATCCCTAAGACTAAACATAAACCCTAACCCTAACCCTAACCCTTACCCTAACCCTAAACCTAAACCTAAACCTAAACCCTAATTCTAACTCTAACCCTAAACTTAACCCTAACCTAAAACCCTAACCCTAACTGTAACCCTGAACCCTAACCCTAACCCCTAACCCTATCCCTAACCCTAACCCTAACCCTAACCCTAAACCCAAAACCTAACCATAAACCCTTACCCTAAAGCTTAACCCTTACCCTCACCCTAACCCTCACCCTCACCCTCACCCTCACCCTAACCCGTACCCCTAACCCCAACCCTAACCCTAACCCTAACCCTAACCCTAACCCTAAACCCTAACCCTACCCTAAACTTAAACCCTAACCCTAACCCTGAACCCTAACCCTAACCCTGAACCCTAACCCTAAAGCCTAACCCTAACCCTAACACTAAACCCTAACCCTAATCATAAACCCTTACCCTAAAGCTTAACCCTAACCCGAACCCTAAACCAATACCCTAACATTAAACCCTAACCCTAACCCTAACCCTAACCCTAACTATAAACCCTAACCCCATCCCCAAACCCTAACCCTAACCCTAACCCTAGCTGTAGACCTAAACCTATCTCTATAAATAATAATTGCCATAACAGAAGCCATAACCCTAGCCTTACCATAGACTTAACCCTTACTCTCACCGTCACCCTCACCCTAACCCGTACCCCTAACCCCAACCCTAACCCTAACCCTAACCCTAAACCCTAACCCTACCCTAACCTTAACCCCTAACCACAACCCTTAACTCCAACCCTAACCCTGACCCCTAACCCTAACCCCGAACCCTAACCCTAACCTTAACCCTAGCCCTAATCCTAATCCTAACCACAGCTTTTGACCTAAACTTAACCCTATAAATAATACTTGCCATAACCCAAGTCATAACCCTAGCCTTACCCTAACCCTAACCTTAATCTTAACAGTTACCCAAACACTTATCCTAACAATAGCCCTAAGCCAAACCCTAATATTAGCCCTAACTCATTCCTAACCGTAGCCCTAACCCTAACCGGAAACCTAAACTGTCATATCAGCTCTATGAAAACAACTAAGGTATGTGAGACCTAAGAAAATGAATGTTAAACACCCGTGGTAAGATGACTGAACAACTCTAAGTCAGACTCCCTCCCAGGCAGAATGATAAGGCAAAACCAGGGAGCCTGGGTTGGCCTCAGGGATTGCTGGTCCCCCTCAGTCCCTGCTTGTGGGCCATAGAGCCCAACAGTCTAGCAGTGGCAGCTGGGCACGCCCTGATGCACATGGAGACCCGGATGCGGTGCAGAGAGTTCTTCGTCCTGGGAAATGGCTTGCAGCCGGAAAGGGGGCCGCCCCCACGCCCTTCATGCAACGCACGTTCCTGGGGAACCTGGCACTGAACCATTCCTAGACGACCTGCTTCTGGGTCGGGGTTTAGTCTGTAGCAGAGCAGCTCCCTTTCTGCTATCTATTGAAAGTCAGCCCTCAACCCAAGGGTTTGTCTCGCTCTGGAGGCCTCGCTTCCCTCCCGAGGGTGGAGGAGGGGATGGACGCCTGTCTCGATGCTCAGAGTCCAAGGGAAGGAAGGGGGAGGGAGAACGCGCAGCATCCATTCAGTGTCCTTCTGCTCGCTGGCCCTGGGGACTGTCGCCTCCTCTCCACTAACACCGCAGGGGCTGTAGGACCCCGGGCTGGGACAGGGAAGCTGTGGTGGACAGCGGTGGATGCGGCCCCTTTCCCAGGGGGGCTGAGGGCAAGGCTTCCCTCCTTTTTTCCCCCCCTAAAAAAAACAACACAAAAACCGGAAAAGCCACCTGGACTTATGTCCTTTCTGGGAGTTCCTGGCCAGGACTCTTGTCTCAGGTAGGGCCGCGTGGGTCTACCAGATGTCTGTGCAGGGACACTGTGTCAGGGAGGGCCGCACGGATTGACCAGATGTCTGGGCCCGAACTCTGGCTGTGGCTTTGATGGATTGGGTTGACCAGTTTTCTGTGTAGATGAGATGAGCAGTCAAACACAAGGGTTTGGGAGTGGGAGGGTCGGGGTGTCGCTGCAGAGCAGATAAATGTTGCCAGATTTAATTAATTTTTTCTTTGTTTTTCTTTCTCTTTTTTATTATTTACTTATTGTTTTTTTTATTTCTTTATTTATTTCTTTATTTTAAATATATTTTATTGACTTTTTACAGAGAGAAGGGAGAGGGATAGAGAGTCAGAAACATGGATGAGAGAGAAACATCCATCAGCTGCCTCCTGCACACACCCTACTGGGGATGTGCCCACAACCTAGGTACATGCCCTTGACCAGAATCGAACCTGGGACCCTTTGGTCCACTGGCCGACACTGTAGCCACTGAGCCAAACTGGTTAGGGCTGTTTTATTTATTTATTTTTATTTATTTTATTTTTTATTTATTGTTTATTTTTTGTTTTTTATTCATTCATGTATGTATGTGTGTGTGTATGTATGTATTTGCTCACTTATTATTTATTTGCTCACTTACTTATTCATTTATATATTTGTTTATTTATTTATTTATGTGTGTATGTATGTATGTATGTATTTGTTCGTTCATTTGTTTCTTCATTTTAATGTACAGCCTGCATGCAATAGTACATTCTTACCATGATTCCATATTTACATAGCTTACAATGCACTGGTGAAGTGGCAAACTTATCACAGCGTTATGCATTTCTAGATCTCTAAAAGACACAAATCCCCAGAAAACACGTTGCAATGCTTACCGTTCTTGTTTCTATTACTATCTACACTGTAGGGATGTTTCCAGGCCATGTTGGCGTTGGCATTGGCAGCGGCACAGTGAGGGGCGTGCTAGCTTCAAGGAAATTCCTAAAGTCTAACCGACAGCCCTTCATCCGCATCGTGGGAAGTCTGTCCTTGTTGAATTCTAGGAGAGGAGAAAGCGAGAGAGGGAGAGAGAGAGAGAGAGAGAGAGAGAGAGAGAGAGAAGATAGAAGCTTTTAAAGCCCTCCCTGCCCCCATACCCCAGCGACCCTCACACAGTATACATACATACATATGTACATATGTCTGTCCTACACCTGAGGATCAACCAAAAACTTGGAAACAACAGCCCTCTGCTGCTGCCAGAGGGGGAAGGGGGAGGAGGAGGAGGGGGGAGGAGAAGAAGGGGGGAAGGAGAAGGAGAAGAATCAAGAAGTAATGCAGTTGAAAATGAAACATGAATTCATTGTATACATGCTGTGAAAGGAAAAGCGGATATGGTGTGCCTTCAAATGGCATAGCTCCCCTGCTTGCCTTGCCTGCCTTTTCAATGGCAGCACCCACCCCCTGACTGTCATGGATGCTTCTCTTGATCCCTGAGAGGAAGAAAATATCCCCTGTTGCCGAACGAACCCTGGCTATTCACACTGCAGATGACCCTCTTGGGCAGATGCAGGAACTCTCTCACTCCCAGTCCAAGAGAGGGTGTTTTGACCTTTGATCTCTTTCTTGGTTTGTTTTCTTTAAATGGTGGTAAACACAGAACTCCTTTGAACCTTTGATAAGCCTACAGTTTACACTCACACTCCTTGATTTTTAATACAATTCCCGGGGTCGGGGATCAGGATCAGGACTTTAGAGTCACCATGGTTTGCACAATGAGCGAACTCGCGTGTGTGTGTAGGGGGGGTGGAACGGGGAGGTGGTGGGATGGTGGTGGTAGTGAAAAGGGACAAAATACTGTAATAAAACCTGACAAGCTCAGGGGGAGTCCATGCGTGGTGGCCTTAGAGACGAAAATCAGCTTAAATCAGTTTGGGGTGGGTGATCCTGTCCTAGGCCGTCATCTTGCCTGACAGAGCCTGCCTGTCTCTTTCCTTCTTTCTTTCTTGAATCCATGATCACACATCTTTAAAATGTCAAAGGGATTCTCCATCTTTTCCAGACCTCTGGAATCACAGGCACGGCTCTGTGAATATCACAGATCCCGTCACGGTGACTGAGTTCATGATTGACTATGAACTAGCTTACACCCACCTAAGGTACAAGAAGTCTTGGTCCATCATTTGACTTTACATCCCATCACAGAAGTTTCCCTGCTTTGCTTTCTCCCGCCCCTCCTAAAATATCACCAGTGAATTGCATGTCACCCACGTACGATCTCCACTTTGGATTGCAGTGTATAAGATAAGGGGCGGGGGCCGGCATTGCCATTCTTTGGAACTTTATCTCCAACCGTTGAGATTGTGCTTCCATGCGTGTGTGCGCGCGACATTTGTGGACAGTTTGGCTCAAAGACACTCACAAAAATTCTTCTCGGGTTGGAATATTTCTTACGTTGTTGACAGATGCCACACACGCACACATGTGCGCACACTTCATTCATGGTTGTGGCCTGTGCTGCTCAAACAGTTTTGTCCATTTTTCTTCCTCTTTTTCAACGGGAGGAGTCCGCGAGTGAAATCACCAGTGACTGTGTGAAATGAGATTGAGGATTTCCCATGGAAAGTGGATGGGTGGGCGGGCGGGCAGAGGGAGGGATGGGAGGAGGGAGGGAGGACACATCCATCCATCTGTGGATGGAAAAGAGACCACAAGGGATGCTCTGAAATTAAAAGTTTAACAACAATAAGAACAGTGATGGTGGGTAGTCACATCCTAGGCGGCTACCTTCCCTGTAACAAAGGTCAATCTTTCTTTTTTTTTTTAATATATTTTATGGATTTCTTTTACAGAGAGGAAGGGAGAGGGATAGAGAGTTAGAAACATCGATGAGAGAGAAACATCAATCAGCTGCCTCCTGCACACCCACCTACCGGGGATGTGCCCACAACCGAGATACATGCCCTTGTCCGGAAACGTACCTGGGACCCTGAGTCCGCAGGCTGACGCTCTAGCCACTGAGCCAAACTGGCTAGGGTGTAATGTTCCTTTTAACACCTCCTCATTGTTATCGAGTGAGTTGCTGAGTATGTGTCTATCATTTCATTTTCATTTTCATCCAATCCCAGAGGTTTCCTGCCCCGCTTTGCTTTCTCTCGCCTCCCTCATCTATCACCACTGGAGTTCATGTAACCCACTTACATCTCCTCTTTTGCTTGTAATGTATACAACAAGGTGAAAAACAACAACAATACACACACACACAGATACACACCAAAACAAAACAACGAAAAACCCTCCATTCTACAGAGTGTCATCCCAATATATTGAGAATCTGCTTCTGGGCAATTGCCTCAAATGAACTCACAGAACTTTCAATGTTTTTGGATGCTAACATATCCATCCATCCATCCATCCATCCATCCATCCATCCATGCACGGGGAAGTTAAAGATGAATGATAAAAGGGTGTCTGCCGTGAATGGCACACTTGGAGCAGTGTGGGAGGGAGGTGTTGTTGTGGTGCGACCCGAGAATGAAGACCACCAGGCAGCCAAATTGAAATTTAGGAAGTCTTTATTACAAACTCGAGTCCGGGCCCGCATCTCCACTGACACAGCAGGGAGCAGCGCGAACCCGGACTCGAGTTTGTAATAAAGGCTTCCTAAACTTCAATTTGGCTGCCTGGTGGTCTATATTCACGGGTTGCACCACAACATTTGGAGGCTCCTCCCAGCGAGATCCACTCTGGCCTTGTAGCCAGTGGATGAACACCCCAGGAGAGGACACTCTCGTCTCCGTCCCGGGTTCCAAGGGAGAGAGAGTGATTTCCTCGCAAAAAGACAATCCGGGAATCGAAGCCATCAGGACCTCAGAGGCTGGGGTAAGGATTCTGGTCTGTCTGTGGAACATTCCTTCAGGGACTTGAGGAGGGCGGGACACCGCTTAACCTCCCGGTCCAGATCCCCGACGCGATGGCGTCCGGGATCCTGGTTTGGTTTCTGGTCCGTGTTTTGTGTTCGTCTCGTCAATGTTCTCTTTGTTCTGTCTAACAGTGAAAATGGGTCAGGGTCCGTCTGGACCCTCCACCCCATTGGAGTGTTTTCTGAAGAATTTCCAGGATTTTAAGAATCGTGCAGGTGGCTATGGCGTTGAGGTCGATGATTTAACTCTACAGAAATTTTGTGAATTGGAATGGCCCACATTCAGGGTTGGGTTGCCTTCCACTGGGACCCTAGATTTGGGGATTGCTTCTAGAGTCTGCCCTGTTGTTTATGGCACCCCGGGCCACCCGGAACAAATTCCCTATATTGATGTTTGGATAGATATTCTGACGGACAATCCCCGGTGGTTGAAAGGTTGCCAAGGCCCAGATGAGAAATTGGAAAAGAGACCGACAATCCTCCTAGCCCAGGCTAGGAAGGAGAAACCTGGGGGGGTGGGGGGGTGGTGGTGCTCAAAGCCTATTCTAGAGGCCACAGAAGAGGACCTCCCAGAGGGGCACTGCAGAGTTTGCACACCCCTCCCCTTCCCTCAGGGTGTTCCT
Source organism: Corynorhinus townsendii (assembly GCA_026230045.1). NCBI lineage: Eukaryota > Metazoa > Chordata > Mammalia > Chiroptera > Vespertilionidae > Corynorhinus > Corynorhinus townsendii. The sequence goes on from JAPDVU010000020.1 coordinate 236,316, forward strand.
TTCCTGAGCCCTCAGTCTCCCTGCACAGCCCCTCCCTCCTGGTCCTGCTCTCATTATGGGAGGCAGACTGAGCTCCCGAGAAACTCTCTAGGTTGTATGATGGGGCATTTATCTATTTGTTGTGTCTATTAGTCTTGTTTCCTTTGTCCAACATGAGTGCCATTTCTGTTTTGCTGAAACATGGGTCGAGAATCCTGTCCTGGGATGTGGGAAAGGGAGGCCCCCATCAGGGGACTTGGGCAGTGTTCCTGTTATCTGCTCAGATCCCAAGACTGTAAGAGTACTTATGTACTCAAAGGGTGTAAGTCATATAAGTGTAGAAGCCTGTGAAAAAAAGGAAATAGAAACATTTAATTTGTTTAAGGCTGAGTACTCTGACGGATAGCAACCCCCCTCCCCCGAGTGGCCACTGGGATTCCTTTTTCCCAGGGGTGCTTGCTATTTGTCAGGGGGGTCATCGGCCCGACTAACTAATAAAATGTATGTCTGTTAATTTAAAGGTATGAAGTTGTAACAGTTGTTGTCCAAAGAGGTTTAAAGCAGGGACCAAATTCTAGAGTTAACTATTTATAAGAAGGAAGCCAGAGCTGGCTAAGTCGCCAGGAAGCTAAAAGAGAAAAACTAAATGAATCATATTTCTGACACCTGCCGCCACCCAATCTTAATCAGTGGGGGAGGAACAGTCTCAGAACTGTTTGTCTCAATTGGCGTCTCAAATTGTAATGCATTGTAATCATTAATCACAGTAAAACCTTTAGAAGGAGAAGGAGAATGGTCCTTTTTGTGTATGGCAACTCTCAAGTTATTGGTTTTAAAATCAGTACTTTTTAATAGAAACACACTCAAGCAGAGGGGCTTTTCAGAGAGGTCATGAAGTCTGATTGCCGTGTAAGGGTCACTGGTTCCCCACACACCACCTTCACTGGCAGGAGGCAAGTGCTATTCCCAGTGGGAACAGAGTGGACTGCCAGATGAAAACGCCTCAGTGGGAGCACCTCCTTCACCACCTTGGACCCGCACCACACTCCCTGACTCCACTCACCTGGCGTCCATCCCCTCCAGGGGTTCTATTGAGTAGCTGGAGGTGGTGGCAAGGAGGGACATTCCCTTGTGACCCCCTGTGCCCCAATGGGACCCAAGAACCCCTGGCAACTCCTTGGACACTTTTCACCTTGTTCTGTTAGGGGGCTTAAAGAGGGCAGCTAGAAATTCCCCATTCCCCTTTACAGGCTTATCAGAAACTGAGAACTTTTATCTTTAGGAAGAATGTGGCAGTTTGAATTTCAAGCAGCTGGAGGCCTGGGAACCTGGTACTGGGCCTTTTCCCTCCTCCCTCTAGCTTTTCTAAATATTTTAAAATAATAGAAGGTTTGAGGCATAGTTATACATTTTTTAAGGACATAGAAAGAAGGTTTGAAAGCTAATTTGAAATTGTAAAAGTTTTTGTGAAGAAGGGGAGTCTCAGATTCTAAGGATCTTTTAACTTAGAGGAAGAGGACAGACAGGGCTGGGGCTCCTTTCCATTAAGCCCCCAGGGTAACCTTACAAGTGGGGGGGCAAACCTGTTAGTTTCCTGGTGGACACTGGGGCAGCCTATTCAGTCTTGACAGAGCCGATGGGACCCGTTACCTCTAAGCAGACATCAGTCCAGGGAGCCACCTGACAAACTGCCTGTTTTCTTTGGACATCAAAAAGGACTGTGGACCTCAGAAGGAACATGGTACCAAGGAACCCCACTCCGGTTGCATCCTCCACTGCCTGTATTCTTTTAACCTGTTCTCTCTCAGAGAAATATCTCTTGCAGGAGATGGAAAACGTGGTGCCAGGGGAAGAGCATAAAGCCTCCACCTACTTGGAGGAATTACAGCGTGTCTATTCCATGGTCTGGGCAGAAAACAAACCCCCCTCCCCCCGGGGGTTGGCAAGTCATCAAGCTCCTGTGGTAGTCCAATTGCAAGCCACAGCCACTCCAGCTCGGCCGCTAAACTGGACCGAAGTGGAACAACAGGCCTTTGAGGAGCTAAAGAAGGCTCTCGTCTCAGCACCTGCCCTAGCCTTGCCAGACATCACGAAGCCCTTCCAACCTCCACTTGAGTAAGGTAAGGGGCATTGGCAAAGGGGTTTTCACTCAGACTCTAGGTCCCTGGAAGAGACCTGTTGCCTATCTGTCTAAGAGACTAGACCCTGTGGCAGCAGGGTGGCCAGCGTGCCTCTGGGCTGTGGCCGCCACAGCGTTGTGACTCTGGGCCAGGAACTAGCCCTGACAACACCCCATGCTGTGGAGGCCCTCCTTCGAGGTGCTCTGGAGAGATGGATGTCAAACACCAGGGTTACCCAGTGCCAAGCTCTTCTCCTGGACCAGCCCTGCATCCGGTTCCAGAAGACACTGGCCATCAACCCTGCCAGCCAGCTCCCAAATGGTGATCCGGAGGAACCCATTCATGACTGCATAGAGGTAAGAGAGACAGTACAAACGGTTCGCCCAGACCTGTCATGGACGGGAGCAGTTATGTTCGGAATGGGATCCGATATTCAGGGGCAGCAGTAGTCACCCTGGACCGCACCATTTGGGCACAGTCCCTGAATAGGGGAACCATGGCATAAAAAGCCGAACTTTTGGCCTTAATCCAGGCCCTTCAATGGGGACACAGTGCCATCCACTGTGGAAAGAGGGTTACCAACCTGAGCCGCAAAGGACATTAAAAATAAGGAAGAGATTTAGCCTTATTAGAGGTCATCTGGCTCCCAAGGGCAGTTGCAATAGTGCACTGAAAAGGACATCAGAAAGGGGACACAATTGAAGCCAGAGGAACTAGAGCCGCAGACCAAACTGCCAAGGAAGCCACCCAAAAACCAGTGGGGCCTTTACAAGTCTTAGTAACTCTGCTAGACCCCAACCTACAACAGACCCCCCTACACCAAATAAGAGGAGGAATTGGCAGAAGAGAAGCAAGCCATCAAAGGACCACATGGTTGGTGGATCCTACCTGATGACAGACAGACTGTTGGTCCCAGAGGCTCTAGGTCAGACGTTAGATGCCCAGTTACACGAGGCTACCCACCTAGGCGTCACCAAGACTTCTGGACTTCTGCAAGGCAGGTACTATATACCAAGCTTAGATAAGATAATTAAAAGCATAGTCACTAGAAGTACTGTCTATACACAGGTAAATGCTAAGCAAGGTAAGAGGGTCCCCCTGGGAATTGGGGCCTGGGGAAATTCCCTAGGAGAGCATTGGGAGGTGGATTTCACAGAGATTAAGCCACCAGCATCAGGGTACAAGTACCTGCTAGTTCTCATAGACACCTTCTCGGGTTGGGTTGAAGCATACCCCACTAGGACAGAAACTGCCTCTATAGTAGTCAAGAAATTACTCCAGGAGATTATACCTAGATTCGGGCTACCAGTAGTCGTAGGATCAGATAATGGCCCGCCTTTGTAGCCAAGGTATCTAAAAGTTTCCTGGTGGACACTGGAACCCGCACCGCACTCCCTGCCTCCGCCCACCTGGCGTCCATCCAAGGTATCTAAAAGTTACCTTAGGAAAGGCATGAGCAGGACTCTAAAAAGAAATTTAACTAAATTTGTCCTAGAACCCTGTGAAAACTGGACCAACCTCCTGCCCTTCGCCCTCTTATGGGCCAGGTATACCCCCTACTGGGAGGGGTTCCCCCCTTTTTGAGATCATGTACTTGTTCCTCCCCTCATCCTTCCCAGGGTCAGGGAGAAGCTGAAAGCTGGAATTCATAACCATTCCTTGCTCAAGTCCTTACAGACTCTGCAGTATACCCAGAGAGCCACCCATAAGCTTGTTCAGGGTGCACTGCCAGTGCCCACTGTGGACCCTTACATCCCTTCCAGCCCGGGGACTCTGTGTAGGTAAAGAAGTTTGCTGCCCAAGGACTCACCCCAACCTGAAAGGGACGCTACACTGTTATCCTGAACACGCCCACAGCTGTTAAAGTAGACGGCGTCCAGACCTGGCTACGTCACTCCCACCCAGCTCCTGCATCAGGAAACGGCCTGGATCCTGACAACCAGCGGCCTCACCAGTGAAATCCCTAGCCTGGGCTCCACTCAGACCAGGAGGAGACTGGACGCCTGCAGGAGGGGAACTGGGCTTCAGTGAGGACAGTACTGATGGGGACCGTGGTACTAGGGGCCTTAGTAACTATAAGAACATTTTTGCTAGCCAGTGAGAAAGGCCAGGGCTAAGTAGAGCTAGATGTGCTAGGGGACAGCAGAGCAGGAACAGAACAGAGAATGCCCTTAAAGGAAGTGGGATGAGTAAATAGAAAACTAACTGTGCCAAGCAGGTAGTTGGAAAAATAAATGCAGTTTGAATTTTAACCCTGCTATTCTAACTTCTGCATGCACTTACTTGCTTAAACAATAGGGTAGTTACCTCAGCTTCCAGGCTGAGACCTGGAAACTCACATAAATCCATCCCACATCACAAAGGTAATTTTTCTGTGCCTGTGGACCAGAGATACAGGAGATTGATTCCCACTGACTCAGTAGCTCCAGGAGTAGAAACTGTACATAACTTTTAGAGATTATTAACTTTGCTCAATTCTGCTTCTGTACAATCTGCTTTCGCAAGATAGATCTACATTCCAATCCTATGTCCAGCAGGACATGGCTGGAGCGACCCTGCGGGCTGCTCCCATCCTTTGGAATTTAGAGTTTAGAACAAAGGAAAATTACAAAGAATTAAACAAACAGGTAGACCAGGACCTCAGCACCCTAGAAAGTACTATTGGACAATTAGACCAATCATTCCGGAGTAATCAGGGAGAGCTTGAGCCAGCTGCGCAAGCGGCTATTAGATAGAGAAGAGAAAAGAAGACAGGAAGGAAACTGGTATGAAAATCTTTTTAACTGGTCACCATGGTTGACCACCTTGCTTACAGCTGTAGCAGGCCCTCTTACGTTGCTTATACTACTACTATTGATTGGGCCTTGCCTTATACGAAGTCCAATGACATTCATACAGACTAGAATTCAAGCTGTAAAACTCATGGTCTTACACACTTACTACCAACCCACCCGAGAGGAGGAATGGGAACAGCGGGAATCAATGATTTGATTCCCCGGTAAGACCAGTAGGGAATGTTCTGGCGTAAGTGACCCCAAGTCAGGACAGAGACCCCAACTGTATATTAAGGTTTGGCAGGTGACCCATGCTCAGAAGAATGTGGTTCGTCATGCTCCAGCCAGGCATGACTCCTGCCCTTTGTTTTAAATTAACCCTGTAGCAACACACCCCCAAGCACATCCTACTGAAGGAAATCACAAGGCTGATCAAACAGGCCACTTACGACGACTCAAGTTTAACCAATCAAGTTCTGCCAAATCCCCCTGCGTTGGAGATAAAACTTGCTTGCTCCCGGTGTTCGGGGCTAGCGCTGCTCCCTGCTGTGTCAGTGGCGATGTGGGCCCGGACTCGAGTTTGTAATAAAGGCTTCCTAAATTTCAATTTGGCTGCCTGGTGGTCTTCATTCGCGGGTCGCCCCACAACATTGTGTGTGTGTGTGTGTGTGTGTGTGTGTGTGTGTGTGTGTGTGTGTGTAGCGGGAGGGGGGCGGGGAGGAGTGGATGGTAAAAACCAGCAAGTGGAGCAGAGTGAGCTGGCCAGTCCGGTGAGTGACCCGGGGTTATTGAGTCAAATCATCCCATACCAGGCCTCCCGGGGCCCTCATCACTCCACTCCTACCTATCTATGTCTCTCCTCCTAGGGCAGTGGTCGGCAAACTCATTAGTCAACAGAGCCAAATATCAACAGTACAACGATTGAAATTTCTTCTGAGAGCCAAACTTTTTAAACTTAAACTTCTTCTAATGCCGCTTCTTCAAAATAGACTCGCCCAGGCCGTGGTATTTTGTGGAAGAGCCATGCTCAGGGGGCCAAAGAGCTGCATGTGGCTCGCGAGCCCCAGTTTGCCGACCACGGTCCTAGGGAACCTAGGACACAGAGATCTACTGTTTACCTTTGCCTTGGATCCTGGACTCGTGCCCCTCAAAACCCTCCCTTCTGCTCCCCAACCCCTCGCGGGATTGCCAGATGGGTGAGGTGAGGGCTGGTTCCTGCCTTGGCAGATGGAGGGCACTCTTTTCCACAGGGACAGGCCTGTTTCTCAAACACCCTCCCTTCCCCTCTCCCTCCCTGAAGTTGGTGAGCTGTGGCCTAAAGGTGGGGGAGTCAGAGAAGCCCGAGGCCAGGTCTGAGGCCCTGAGGTCTCCAGAGAGCTTTCTGCATTTGAAGGAAGCCTTAGAGTGAGATCCATTGGAATGAATCTTCAGGCCTGCCCTGACCTGATCTCCTCTCCTCCCCCTTGTTCCCTACCCCACCCCCCACCCCCTACTCCCCATCCCCTGCAGGCCCCAGCTCCCTTCCTGTCAGCCCTCAGGTGAGGGGGTTTCATTCTAAGTGCTGACCTGGGCCTCTGGGCCTGGGGCGGGGCGAGAAAGGGGGAGTGGGAATCACACAGGCAGGGGGAAAGCTGACTTGCTTCCTGTGAGTGTACTTGAGACAAATCTGAACAGTCAACAATGATAATGAAAACAAGGAGGCAGGTCTTGCCCAAGGGGCCTGGAAAGAGGGGCGTGCCCCTGACATAACAAAGGAATACAGTTATCCTATTGGGCAAAAGACAATAGACGGGCTCAGTGAAGATAAAGGTTGACTTTTCTCAAGGTGGGGAAGATTCTAGCCTAGGAAATGGCTACCTGCCATCCTCTGCTTTTAGTGACAGAGTTTTCATTTCAGGCCATCTTTGGCGGTTTTTTTGGGTCTCTTCTCTGAGTTTGCCAGATGTTGGGAGGGAAGCCCAGAGTGAGAGGATTCCTTCTGTAGGAATGAAGGCCGGTTCTGCTCTCCTGTAGCCACACACACACAACCACACACACACACACACACACACACACACACACACACACACACCCCAATGCGAGCCCCGCCCCCCGCCTAATTAGGTGCTTTTCCACAATCACCTCTCTCTCCTCAACCCAGCATCGGAACCCTTGAGGTGGTAAGAGGATGTGTTGTGCCTTGATATTTTGGAGCAACACACCTCTGACCCTTCCCGACCGCGTCATCGAAGGGGGATAGTGCTGTTTTAATTCCTTGAGCACTGGCGAGGGTTGGCAGTGGGCTAACGAGTCCATTCGCCCATTCTGGAGATGTGTCTTTCTAGCTGAGCATGTTTTTCTCTGAGGCTCTGCAGCCATTACAAGGCGATCTGTCCGGTTTGCAGGGAGCCTAGAGCTGAGGAGTTTATAAGGGCTCACGTGTATGGAAAAAGACACACGGATCTGAGAAGGCCTCATTCTCCATTCACTTCCCTGGGAATGGCAAACCCGGTCTAGCTTCAAGCGGGGTAGCATGCAACTCCATGGTGCCAGGAACTGGCAAGACCTCTCCATCGTCCGCTTTATGGCGGGCCCTGGTCTCTCCAAGAGCTTCAGTACCTTCTTCACCACTTAGGATCATTTCCATCTTTTTCTGAAAGCAGTATGAGTGAGGAGAGGGGAAGATACCCTCTCACAGTCCTCGGAGCATCCCTATGTTCGATTCTGTCTGTTTCCTCTTTGTAAATCCCATTTGGTTTTTCCTACACTCTTTCTAAGGGTGACCTGGCTTTTGACAACAAAAACAGACTCCTCTACAGTTTCACAGCAGAACTCACGGAGGTCTGATTCCGTTGCTCTGCCCTCAGAAACCAGCAGGTGTACACATCGTTTTTCATGTGAAAATATTCAAACCTGTAGAGAACGTTTATGCATTCACTTGAGCCAAACTGTCCACACTTGCCGGGAAGCAGAATCTCAAGGGGTTGGGACAATGCTCCAGAGAATGGCTGTTTTTCACTTTCTTTTACTCATTCTCTCTCTCTCTTTTTAATTTAGTATATTTTCATGAATTTCTGAGAGGAAGGGAGGCAGGAGAGAGAAATACAGAAACATCCTCAGTGAGGCGCCAGGACAGAGACCATAGATTCCTTCATTGTCCTTGTTATGTGTATGGTTGCCTGTTAACTGTCTATCTTGCACCCACCTAAGTATGAGAAATAGGTGTGGCCCTGGCCGGTTTGACTCAGTTAGTGGGTAGGGCGGACAAATGTCAGCCTTCAGACCTTAGGGTCCCAAGTTCAATTCCGGTCAAGGGCGCCTGCCTGGGTTGTGGGCTCAATCCCCAGTAGGGGGCATGAAAGAGGCAGCGGATCCATGATTCTCTCTCATCGTGGATGTATGTTTCCATCTCTCCCTCTCCCATCCTGATTGATTCTGAAATCAATAAAAATACATGTCGCAAAGAAAAAAAAAAACACACACAGAAAAAAGAAGGGAGAATAGGCAACCACCATTTTGAAATGGCTAAGGTCAACCCCTCCCTTTTATCCTCCTACCCATCGCCCCCATCCCACCATTTTCATGTCACTGTTTTAATAACACGAAACACAAAACATTGTACAAGTATGCTTTTTACTACATAGAGGTGGAATCATACATTTGTGTTGTTGTTGTTTTTATATATCTTTATTGTTTTCAGAGAGAAAGGGAGAGGGAGAAAGCCATAGAAACATCCACGATGAGAGAGAATCACTGGTCGTCTTCCTCCTGCACACCCCCCACTGGGGATCGAGCCCGCATCCCGGGGATGTGGCCTTCACCGGAATCCAACCTGGGGCCCTCAGTCCACCAGCTGACGCTCTATCCACTGAGCCAAACCGGCTAGGGTCATTTGTTTGTTTGTTTGAAGAGTGAGGGGAAGGGAGAGGGAGAGGGAGAGGAGGAGTAATACGGAGAGGGAGGGAAGCGGGGAGGGAGAGAGACAGGGAGAGAGTAGTTGTTCCACTTGTTTATTCATTCGTCCCTAGCTTTTAAAAAAATATACTACAGTCACAGTGAGGGAATTTGTGGTCTCTGCCCTGAGAGGAACCCTGGGCACTGGGAAAAAGGGGAAGTGACTAGTTACCTTGACATTCACTAGACTAGTCCAAAGAAATTGAATCTTAGAGGAATAGAAAGACAACAGCTTCAGCTACCAGTAAGTTCAAAGCTGCTCTCTCTCAGGGAAAGATACCAGACCTAGGGCGTGACTACCCACTATGGACTGCTTTTTACTTTAAAACTTTGTTTTTCTTTTTCTTCCTTTTTTCTTTTTAATTTCAGATCGGCCTGGGTGGTCACTTTAGGTGTCTTGAGTTTGCAAGGCAAGGCCAGGACAGGCCAGGCCAGGCCTCCACACTGGCCACCCCGGAGTGGGTCAGGTTAGCCTGTGGCCCCTTTTCATCCACAGTGCAAAGCTTCTTCTGTATTTACACGGTTTCATTTTATCCTCTTTAATTCCGTTGTAAAGCCTGTACCACTTTATTAACCCATGTCTCCCCCCATAAATTCAATTCCAAAAAAAAGAAAAGAAATGAAACTGAAAGGAGACAAAATAAGAGAAAACCATTCCTCCTTTGTTGTCCCGTGAACACTAACCAGGTTCAGCCTTTCAGAGTCCACCGGGTTTAGGTGTTGAGGGTCCTGGGCCACAAAGACTGTTCTGGGTACCTTCTCTGGGTCCTCTGTCACGCTTCCCTCTCCCGCCTCCCGGCCCCCTCTCGCCCCCCCCAAACAGAAACTTTTCCAGTCCCCTTTCAGCGGCCAGGGCGCAGGGCCTCTGGGGAAACCCCAGGTGGCAGATGCCCTGCAGCCCCCCACCCACAGGCCCCCGCCTGCCAGGGTTCCACGGAGGTGGGGTCCCAGAGGAGATGGGCCACCGCCACACTCACACCATCGCCCACCCCTCCGCCCCCCAGGAGCAGGGGGCGGGGGAGGGGGCGTGCACCCAGCAGCTAACCTGCTGACATCCTCACTGGTTTTCCGGCACCACATGATGGCCGTTTATATATCCTCTTTCCTTGCTGCTTTGCTGGCTCCTGGAACTCAGTCCATTCTGGAAAACTCTGGAGTTGCTACTCAGGTGCTGTGGGAACCTCTTTCACGTCCCGCGTGGTTCAGGGTCCCAGTTCAGTGTTCGGATTCTGGAGAAGGCCGCACACAAATGAAAAGAGACTAGAAAAGTATTAATTTGGGAATATTGGGGGACAGGTGGGAGCCAACCTCTAGTGGGAAGACTGCCCCCGCTCTGACCTTGCTATCCCTTTTATTGAGACTATGGGATATACCCACAACCTTTAGGCAAGAAACTCCAATAACAGAAATCCAGGGTGCGTGAGGTTCAGTCCTGTCTTCTTGGAAGCCTATGCCCCCATGGCCTCCACGCCCAGCACCTGCCTTGGCATCCCACCTCGGCCGCCGGTGGGGACTTGCACTGATCACAGATCTTTAGGGAGTCCAGGTTTCTTCTCCAGGGAGGGCCCAGCTCACGCCATTGGGACAGAGACAGATCCATGGTACCAGCCACTAAGAGGCTTCAACCTCAGTATGAACAAAAAGCTCAGGCATCAGCTGTCAGAGGGTCCCTCTTGGCAAAAGTGGCCAATATAGAATGCTCAAGAGCCTTCCCAGGGAGGCCATAATTTCTTTCTGGAAGGGATTAAATCCTTTCATGCCCTTTGTGTGTGTGTGTGTGTGTGTGTGTGTGTAAAATGCTGCCAAACATGCAAAAAATTAGTTTGTAAGTTTGTTTGGGATAATTGTATAATATGCTATTGTAAAATATAAAAAATTATAATGACATTGTAGAATAATATCATATGAGGATATCCTTTGCTCTAGGTCATGGCAATTCAATTTCAAACTGGCTGTCAATTTCTTTTTGTACAGACAAGGTCTTAGTTGTATTCTCTGCACCTCTCCCAGGAGCAAGCAGTGAATAGTCCCCTACTTCCTTTCCTCACCCATGTTCCTCTTGCATACGACATTAGGCAGGGGATCAGCTCACATAAGGGTTCCTATCCATAAAGGGTCGGGAATCGTAAGTCCAAAATACTTCCCCATTTGCCCCATTTGCCCCAGGTAATGTTCCCTTATAGCTGATCACTGCTAGCATGGCAGGAAAGACGTTCTCAGGCGTCTGTACCATCTTTCTTACCATGCCTTAAGTGGTCTCCGGGCTGTTTGTTGTCTGGCTTGTCCTCCTCTTGCTCATCTTCAGTGGATTGCTTGGAGTCGCTGCTCTCTCTGGCTGAGGTAGTTGACTGTCTGCGGCTGCAAGGTGTGGCTCCAGGCACAAGGTCCTTATTAGCCTGGCTAGTTTCTCTCTTGGATCCCTGTTGCAGTTTAATATTTCTAGCAGGAATCCACACAGGTTTGGAAAAATTCTCTGGGAATATACAAGCATACCCTCTTCCAAAGGTTAATGATGGATCAGGTCCCTTCCATAAACCAGATTTGGGATCCTTCCATCTAACTAAACCATTTTCTTTCATTTTATTCTGACACCAATGTAGCTCCATAGGTGTCTTTCCATCAGCATCACAAGTGAAAGAATTTAAAGTAATCAAGGCTTGGTGCAGCCTACCCGCAGGTGATTTCTCCACAATCCCCCCTTTTTGTTTTTCAAGTTGGGATTTTAGCAGCTGATGCTGTCATTCAATAATGGCCTGTCCTTCGGAATTATATGGTATTCCTGTAATGTGCTGAATTTTCCATCTTTTACAAAATTCCTGGAATTGACTGCTTGTGTAAGCAGGCCCATTATCAGATTTAAAAATTTTTGGAACTCCCATGACGGCAAAAGCAGCTAGGCAATGATTAATAATCTGTTTTGCCATTTCTCCTGTAGATGCAGTAGCCTATAGGACTTTTGAAAAGGTGTCTACAGACAGGTAATGCCCCAAGGCGTCCAAAGGAAGTATAATGCATTACATCCATTTGCCAGATATGGTCTCTGTGCAAACCTCTAGGGTTGATTCCTGTGTTAGGCCCTTGAGGTAGATGTAACATACAAGTGGGACATTCCTTAGTAATCTGTTTTGCTTGCTGTGGAGTGATTGAGAATTGTTTAGACAGCATTTTGGCAGGCTGATGTAAAAGTTGATGAGATTCTAAGACTTCTTTTAATAAAGCAACCAATTGATCAGCCTGTGCATTTCCTTTTGTTAAAGGACCAGGTAAGACACTATGAGCCCTGCTGTGAGCAATATAAAAAGGATATTGTCTCTGTTGTACAATCTGCTGAAATTGTTTAAATAGTAAAAATAAACTTTGGTCACTAAGCCATTTCAACTGGGCAGTTTCAATTCTATTCACCAAGTTCGCAGCATAAAAGGATTCAGAGACGGTATTAAGAGGCTCTTGGAAATCCTGCAATGCAGCCTTAATGGCTTCTAGTTCAATTCTTTGTTCAGAAGTATGACTGGTCAGTATGACTCGGTCTGAATTTATTGTATGATCATTAGTTCTACATATGTAACCGCTGTTTCACAGGATTGATGCCCTAGGTGGACCCATTCAATAATGGCAGGAGAATTTCTATTTTGAATGATGACTCCAGTGGGACTATTTGTAGTTGGGTTACTTTGTCCCAATAAAGGCAATTCGGGCTGTACCTGTGCTACTTGGGCTGATGAAATTGCCTGCTCCACTCTTAGCAACTCATTCCTAGCTTCATTTGTTAATGTTGGGGAGATGAAAGATTAGAGTCACCTCTAAGTAAATTAAGTCAATTTGTCAGTTCTCCTGTAGAGATCTCCAGATAAGGTCTTAACCAGTTAATGTCCCCTAATAATTTCTGAAAGTCATTTAAAGTTTTAAGACAATCTTTTCTTATCTCCAACTTCTGAGGCCTAATGTGTTGGTTATCAATTACAATCCTTACGACATTTGGAGGAAACCTCTCCTTATTTCCTTCAAAAATAATTTTCAGGCTACATAGAGTTTCATTTAAAAATCTTTGTCACATGAAACAATTTCTCTTAAGGTTATGGTGAGTGACCACTAGTACGAATTAGATTTAATATTTTAATAACAATCCTCAGTTTATCCTATAAATACCAGTGAAAGAGATTTCAAAACTTTTCAAATTTCTCCTTTTATTAAGCTGGAATTTTATTTTTTGAAGACTATCCCCGTAGGCTTTATTTGCATCCAAGAGAGACCATGGGAATGCCTTCAGTAACTTAGAATACTTAATCAAATTATTTACAAAGGAAGGGGTTGGCCCCTATGGCTTCCAAGGGGACCAGCAAGCCATGTGGCCATCATGGCGGATGTCTAATCTGTTCTTTTAAATGACAGTCAAATTTATATTGCAAACAAAAATCTCACTCGCTGTTTCTGCTCTTTATTAGAATTGTTTATAAAAATATTGGCTTTTCATTTAGCTGAAAACCTTGATTATAATTTAAAAAGCTAATTTATTTAAGTAATTAAAGTAGGTATCTTCCTTTAAAAACAAAGCAAATTTAGTTGATGTTTACATTTGATTCACAAGCCAAAAATGTTGCCTCGCCTCTAGCTTAGTTAAGAATTCAGGTGGCTACCAAAGTCAGGCAGTAATGGTGGCTGTCTTAACTGTTCTTAGATTTTACCTGGATTAAATTACTTAAACATTGGCTTCTCATGTAACTTAATTTATATGAGACTTTGATTATATTATAAAAGCTAATGTATAAGGTAACTTAAGTTGGTATCTTTAATTAAAAGGCAAAGAAACTTATTCAATAAAACTTAAATGTCTCATACTTATTGGTCCGATCCAAAAGGACAAACACTGTCCCACCCCCAGCCCATTCAAAATGCAGGCTGCTTGGGGCTTTTATTTTTCTTGAGATTCTACTGCTGTTGAAAATTTTGACTATATTTAAGAAATATATTGATTGTGCCCTTCTGAGAGGCAAAAACCTTCATAACATTAAAAATATAATCGTTAACTTTTATTTGATAAGGCTTTCCATGCAATTTCCAATATATTAGACCTGTTAAATTTAAAATATTTCCTTTAAAAAGAGAGAATAAATTTCTTGTATTACTCCGGGCCCTTGTAGCCTTCTAAGAATCATCTCTGTTAAAGCCTTGAAATTTTAACACGGAAAAAACCATAATATATATATATATATATATATATATATATATATATATACACACACACACACACACACACACACACACACACATACACACACACACACATCCATATATGATTTAAAGATTATAATACTTTTTATAATTATGTTGATATCAATTAGATTTTAAACTAGTTTTTTGCATAGAAAAATTTTAGTTAGGATCACCTAATTAATCCTCTTTTTTACTGAGACCAATAAGGAACTTATTTTGAATTCCTAATTATTTTCAGAGAAAACACATTTTATTTTCTCAACATTTTTTTATATTTTTGATGTTTAATTACCACAACTATATAATTTCTCCCAATTTAATTTGCACTTCGAACTTTTAAAGTTGGCAAGTCAAACATTTAGCAGTTCTTAGATTAATAAAATTTTATACTCCTATAAAACCCTATAAATAATACTGCCATAACCCAAGACATAACCCTAGCCTTACCCTCACCTAAACCCTCATGCTCACCCTAACCGTCACCCTCACCCTCACGCTCTCCCTCACTCTCACCCCTAACCCTAACCCTAACCTTAACCCTAACCCTAACCCTAAACCCTAAACGTAACCCAAACCGTAACACTAACCTTAACACTAACCCTAACCCTAAAACCTAACCCTAACCTTAAACCAAACCCTAACCCTAACCCTAACCCTAACCCTAACCCTACACCTAACCCTAACCCTTAACCTTAAACATACACCATAACCCTAACCCAAACCCTAATCCTAAACCCCAACCCTAACCCTAACGCTAACCTTAAACCTAAATCCTAACAGTAAAACCTAACATTAACCCTAACCCTAACCCTAACATTAAAAATAACCCTAAAATCTAACCCTAACCGTAACCCTACACTAAACCTAAACCATCACCCTAACCCTAATCCTGACCCGAAATCCTAACACTATCCCTAACCCTAACGCTAACCCTAAACCTAAACCTTTACCCTAATCCCTAACCCTAACACTAACACTTACCCTAACCCTAAACCGTAACCCTAACCCTTAACCCTAACCATATAACCTAACCTTAATCCTAACCCTAAACCTAAAAAGTAACCCTACATTAACCCTAACACTAACCCTAAGCATAACCCTAACCCCTAACCCTACCACTAACACCTAACCCTAACCGTAACCCTTAACCCTAAGCATAAACCCTAACCCTAACCATATCTTAAACCTAAACCATCACCCTAAGCCTAACCTTGACCCTAAATCATAACCCTAAACCTAAACCCTAACACTAACCCTTACCCGAACCCTAACCCCTAACCCGAACCCTAACCCCTAAAAATAACCCAAAACCTAAACCTAAAAACTAACCCTAAGCCTAACCCTAAAACATAACCCTACCTTTAACCCTAACACTAACCCTAATCATAACCCTAACCCCTAACCCTAACCTTAACCCTAACCTTTAAACCTAACAATAAATCCTAACCCTAACTCCTAAACCTAACCCTAACCCTAACCCTACCCGTAAATCTAACCCTTAACCCTAACCATAAACCCTAAACCTAAACCTAACCCAAACCATAATCCTAAACCCTAACCCTAACCCCTAACAATAACCCTAAACCTAAAGCTAAAAACTAAACCTAACCCTAACCCGAACCCTAAAACCTAACCCTAAACCTAAACCCTAACACTAACCCTAACCATAACCTTAATCCTAATCCCAACCCTAAAACAAAACCCTAACCCTAACCCTAACGCTAAATCTAAAAATAACCCTAACCCCTAACACTAACCCTAGCCCTCACCCTAAAACGACTCTAAAACCTAACCCTAACCCTACCCTACCCGTAAACCTAACCCTTAAACCTAACCATAAACCCTAACCGTAAGCCTAACCCTAACCCTAAAGCCTAACCCTAACCCTAAACTTAACCCTTAACCCTAACCCCTAACCCTGACCCATAACCCTAACCCTCACCCTCACCCTTATCCTCACCATCACCCTAACACTAACCCTAACCATAACCCTAATCCTAACCCTAACCCTAACTTCTAAACCTAAACCCTAACCCTAACCCTAAACCTAACCATACACCTAAAACCTAATCCTAACCCTAACACTAACCCTAATCAGAAACCTTAACACTAACCCCTAACTCTAACCCAACCCTAACCCTAACACTAACCCAAATCCTAACCATAACCCTAACCCTAACCTAAATCCTAACCCTAACCATAACCTTAACCCTAACCCTAACCCTTAACCCTAACCATAAACCCTAAACCTAAACCTCCCCAAACCATAATCCTAAACCCTTACCCTAACCCCTAACCATAACCCTAAAACTAAACCTAAAAACTAACCCTAACCCTAACCCGAACCCTAAAACCTAACCCTAACCTTAACCCTAACACTAACCCTAACCATAAACCTTAACACTAACCCCTAACTCTAACCCAACCCTAACCCTAACACTAACCCAAATCCTAACCATAACCCTAACCCTAACCTTAACCCTAACCTTAACACTAACCCTAATCCTAACCCTAAATCTAACCCGATAAATACTTACCCTTCCCAGGACATAACCCTAGCCTTACTCACACCCTAACCTTAACCCTCACCATAATCCTAACACTAAAGCCTAACCTTAACCCTAACCCTAAACTTAAAGCCTAACGTTTACCCCTAACCCTAACCCTAACCCTAACCTAAAACTTAACCCTAACCCTAAGCTTAACCCTACCTCTAAACCTAACCCCTAACCCTAACCACAAACCCCAACCCTAACCAAAACCATAATCCGAATCCCTAACCCAAACCCTAATGCTAACCCTAAACCTAAATCTTAACCCTAAACTCTACCATTAACATTAACCATCACCCTAACCTTAACCCTAACCCTAATACTAACCCTAATCCTAAACCGTAACCCTAACTCTAACCCTAAGCCTAAACTTTACCCTAACTCTAAACCCTAAATCTAAACCTAACCATAACCCTAAACTCTAACACTAACCCTTAACCCTAACCATAAATCCTAACTCTAAACCTAACCCAAACCATAATCCTAAACCCTAACCCTAAACCCTAACCATAACCCTAACCCTAAACCCTAACTCTTACCATAACCCTAAACCTAACACTAAAACCTAACCCTAACCTTAACCCTATCCAAACCCTAAACCATCACCCTAACCCTAACCCTGACCCTAAATCCTAACCATAACACTAACCCTAACCATAAACCTAAACCTTAACCCTAAACCCTAACCCTAACCCTAATCTTTACCCTAACTCTAAACCCTAAATCTAAACCTAACCATAACCCTAAACTCTAACCCTAACCCTTAACCCTAACCATAAACCCTAACCGTAAGCCTAACCCTAACCCTAAAGCCTAACCCTAACCCTAAACTTAACCCTTAACCCTAACCCCTAACCCTGACCCATAACCCTAACCCTCACCCTCACCCTTATCCTCACCATCACCCTAACACTAACCCTAACCATAACCCTAATCCTAACCCTAACCCTAACTTCTAAACCTAAACCCTAACCCTAACCCTAAACCTAACCATACACCTAAAACCTAATCCTAACCCTAACACTAACCCTAATCATAAACCTTAACACTAACCCCTAACTCTAACCCAACCCTAACCCTAACACTAACCCAAATCCTAACCATAACACTAACCCTAACCTAAATCCTAACCCTAACCATAACCTTAACCCTAACCCTAACCCTTAACCCTAACCATAAACCCTAAACCTAAACCTCCCCAAACCATAATCCTAAACCCTTACCCTAACCCCTAACCATAACCCTAAAACTAAACCTAAAAACTAACCCTAACCCTAACCCGAACCCTAAAACCTAACCCTAACCTTAACCCTAACACTAACCCTAACCATAAACCTTAACACTAACCCCTAACTCTAACCCAACCCTAACCCTAACACTAACCCAAATCCTAACCATAACCCTAACCCTAACCTTAACCCTAACCTTAACACTAACCCTAATCCTAACCCTAAATCTAACCCGATAAATACTTACCCTTCCCAGGACATAACCCTAGCCTTACTCACACCCTAACCTTAACCCTCACCATAATCCTAACACTAAAGCCTAACCTTAACCCTAACCCTAAACTTAAAGCCTAACGTTTACCCCTAACCCTAACCCTAACCCTAACCTAAAACTTAACCCTAACCCTAAGCTTAACCCTACCTCTAAACCTAACCCCTAACCCTAACCACAAACCCCAACCCTAACCAAAACCATAATCCGAATCCCTAACCCAAACCCTAATGCTAACCCTAAACCTAAATCTTAACCCTAAACTCTACCATTAACATTAACCATCACCCTAACCTTAACCCTAACCCTAATACTAACCCTAATCCTAAACCGTAACCCTAACTCTAACCCTAAGCCTAAACTTTACCCTAACTCTAAACCCTAAATCTAAACCTAACCATAACCCTAAACTCTAACACTAACCCTTAACCCTAACCATAAATCCTAACTCTAAACCTAACCCAAACCATAATCCTAAACCCTAACCCTAACCCCTAACCATAACCCTAACCCTAAACCCTAACTCTTACCATAACCCTAAACCTAACACTAAAACCTAACCCTAACCTTAACCCTATCCAAACCCTAAACCATCACCCTAACCCTGACCCTAAATCCTAACCATAACACTAACCCTAACCATAAACCTAAACCTTAACCCTAAACCCTAACCCTAACCTTAATCTTTACCCTAACTCTAAACCCTAAATCTAAACCTAACCATAACCCTAAACTCTAACCCTAACCCTTAACCCTAACCATAAACCCTAACCGTAAGCCTAACCCTAACCCTAAAGCCTAACCCTAACCCTAAACTTAACCCTTAACCCTAACCCCTAACCCTGACCCATAACCCTAACCCTCACCCTCACCCTTATCCTCACCATCACCCTAACACTAACCCTAACCATAACCCTAATCCTAACCCTAACCCTAACTTCTAAACCTAAACCCTAACCCTAACCCTAAACCTAACCATACACCTAAAACCTAATCCTAACCCTAACACTAACCCTAATCATAAACCTTAACACTAACCCCTAACTCTAACCCAACCCTAACCCTAACACTAACCCAAATCCTAACCATAACCCTAACCCTAACCTAAATCCTAACCCTAACCATAACCTTAACCCTAACCCTAACCCTTAACCCTAACCATAAACCCTAAACCTAAACCTCCCCAAACCATAATCCTAAACCCTTACCCTAACCCCTAACCATAACCCTAAAACTAAACCTAAAAACTAACACTAACCCTAACCCGAACCCTAAAACCTAACCCTAACCTTAACCCTAACACTAACCCTAACCATAAACCTTAACACTAACCCCTAACTCTAACCCAACCCTAACCCTAACACTAACCCAAATCCTAACCATAACCCTAACCCTAACCTTAACCCTAACCTTAACACTAACCCTAATCCTAACCCTAAATCTAACCCGATAAATACTTACCCTTCCCAGGACATAACCCTAGCCTTACTCACACCCTAACCTTAACCCTCACCATAATCCTAACACTAAAGCCTAACCTTAACCCTAACCCTAAACTTAAAGCCTAACGTTTACACCTAACCCTAACCCTAACCCTAACCTAAAACTTAACCCTAACCCTAAGCTTAACCCTACCTCTAAACCTAACCCCTAACCCTAACCACAAACCCCAACCCTAACCAAAACCATAATCCGAATCCCTAACCCAAACCCTAATGCTAACCCTAAACCTAAATCTTAACCCTAAACTCTACCATTAACATTAACCATCACCCTAACCTTAACCCTAACCCTAATACTAACCCTAATCCTAAACCGTAACCCTAACTCTAACCCTAAGCCTAAACTTTACCCTAACTCTAAACCCTAAATCTAAACCTAACCATAACCCTAAACTCTAACACTAACCCTTAACCCTAACCATAAATCCTAACTCTAAACCTAACCCAAACCATAATCCTAAACCCTAACCCTAACCCCTAACCATAACCCTAACCCTAAACCCTAACTCTTACCATAACCCTAAACCTAACACTAAAACCTAACCCTAACCTTAACCCTATCCAAACCCTAAACCATCACCCTAACCCTAACCCTGACCCTAAATCCTAACCATAACACTAACCCTAACCATAAACCTAAACCTTAACCCTAAACCCTAACCCTAACCCTAATCTTTACCCTAACTCTAAACCCTAAATCTAAACCTAACCATAACCCTAAACTCTAACCCTAACCCTTAACCCTAACCATAAACCCTAACCGTAAGCCTAACCCTAACCCTAAAGCCTAACCCTAACCCTAAACTTAACCCTTAACCCTAACCCCTAACCCTGACCCATAACCCTAACCCTCACCCTCACCCTTATCCTCACCATCACCCTAACACTAACCCTAACCATAACCCTAATCCTAACCCTAACCCTAACTTCTAAACCTAAACCCTAACCCTAACCCTAAACCTAACCATACACCTAAAACCTAATCCTAACCCTAACACTAACCCTAATCATAAACCTTAACACTAACCCCTAACTCTAACCCAACCCTAACCCTAACACTAACCCAAATCCTAACCATAACACTAACCCTAACCTAAATCCTAACCCTAACCATAACCTTAACCCTAACCCTAACCCTTAACCCTAACCATAAACCCTAAACCTAAACCTCCCCAAACCATAATCCTAAACCCTTACCCTAACCCCTAACCATAACCCTAAAACTAAACCTAAAAACTAACCCTAACCCTAACCCGAACCCTAAAACCTAACCCTAACCTTAACCCTAACACTAACCCTAACCATAAACCTTAACACTAACCCCTAACTCTAACCCAACCCTAACCCTAACACTAACCCAAATCCTAACCATAACCCTAACCCTAACCTTAACCCTAACCTTAACACTAACCCTAATCCTAACCCTAAATCTAACCCGATAAATACTTACCCTTCCCAGGACATAACCCTAGCCTTACTCACACCCTAACCTTAACCCTCACCATAATCCTAACACTAAAGCCTAACCTTAACCCTAACCCTAAACTTAAAGCCTAACGTTTACCCCTAACCCTAACCCTAACCCTAACCCTAACCTAAAACTTAACCCTAACCCTAAGCTTAACCCTACCTCTAAACCTAACCCCTAACCCTAACCACAAACCCCAACCCTAACCAAAACCATAATCCGAATCCCTAACCCAAACCCTAATGCTAACCCTAAACCTAAATCTTAACCCTAAACTCTACCATTAACATTAACCATCACCCTAACCTTAACCCTAACCCTAATACTAACCCTAATCCTAAACCGTAACCCTAACTCTAACCCTAAGCCTAAACTTTACCCTAACTCTAAACCCTAAATCTAAACCTAACCATAACCCTAAACTCTAACACTAACCCTTAACCCTAACCATAAATCCTAACTCTAAACCTAACCCAAACCATAATCCTAAACCCTAACCCTAACCCCTAACCATAACCCTAACCCTAAACCCTAACTCTTACCATAACCCTAAACCTAACACTAAAACCTAACCCTAACCTTAACCCTATCCAAACCCTAAACCATCACACTAACCCTAACCCTGACCCTAAATCCTAACCATAACACTAACCCTAACCATAAACCTAAACCTTAACCCTAAACCCTAACCCTAACCCTAATCTTTACCCTAACTCTAAACCCTAAATCTAAACCTAACCATAACCCTAAACTCTAACCCTAACCCTTAACCCTAACCATAAACCCTAACCGTAAGCCTAACCCTAACCCTAAAGCCTAACCCTAACCCTAAACTTAACCCTTAACCCTAACCCCTAACCCTGACCCATAACCCTAACCCTCACCCTCACCCTTATCCTCACCATCACCCTAACACTAACCCTAACCATAACCCTAATCCTAACCCTAACCCTAACTTCTAAACCTAAACCCTAACCCTAACCCTAAACCTAACCATACACCTAAAACCTAATCCTAACCCTAACACTAACCCTAATCATAAACCTTAACACTAACCCCTAACTCTAACCCAACCCTAACCCTAACACTAACCCAAATCCTAACCATAACACTAACCCTAACCACAAACCTAAACCCTAACCATAAACCCTAACCCTAACCCTAATCTTTACCCTAACTCTAAACTCTAAATCCAAACCTAACCATAAACCTAAACTCTAATCCTAACCCTTAACCCTAACCATAAACCCTAACCGTAAGCCTAACCCTAACCCTAAAGCCTAACCCTAACCCTAACCTTAACCCTTAAACCTAACCCCTAACCCTGACCCATAACCCTAACACTCACCCTCACCCTTCACCTCACCATCACCCTAACACTAACCCTAACCATAACCCTAATCCAACCCAAACCCTAACATCTAAACCTAAACCCTAACCCTAACCCTAACCCTACGCCTAAAACCTAATCCTAACCCTAACACTAACCCTAATCATAAACCTTAACACTAACCCCTAACTCTAATCCAACCCTAACCCTAACACTAACCCAAATCCTAACCATAACCCTAACCCTAACCTAAACCCTAACCCTAACCCTAACCCTAACCCTAACACTAACCCTAATCCTAACCCTAAATCTAACCCGATAAATACTTACCATTCCCAGGACATAACCCTAGCCTTACTCTCACCCTAACCTTAACCCTCACCATAATCCTAACACTAAAGCCTAACCTTAACCCTAACCCTAAACCTAAAGCCTAACTTTTACCCCTAACCCTAACCCTAACCCTAACCTAAAACCTAACCCTAACCCTAAGCTTAACCCTACCTCTAAACCTAACCCTAAACCCTAACCACAAACCCTAACCCTAACCAAAACCATAATCCAAATCCCTAACCAAAACCCTAATGCTAACCCTAAACCTAAATCTTAACCCTACACTCTACCATTAACATTAACCATCACCCTAACCTTAACCCTAACCCTAATACTAACCCTAATCCTAAACCGTAACCCTAACTCTAACCCTAAGCCTAAACTTTACCCTAACTCTAAACCCTAAATCTAAACCTAACCATAACCCTAAACTCTAACACTAACCCTTAACCCTAACCATAAATCCTAACTCTAAACCTAACCCAAACCATAATCCTAAACCCTAACCCTAACCCCTAACCATAACCCTAACCCTAAACCCTAACTCTTACCATAACCCTAAACCTAACACTAAAACCTAACCCTAACCTTAACCCTATCCAAACCCTAAACCATCACCCTAACCCTAACCCTGACCCTAAATCCTAACCATAACACTAACCCTAACCATAAACCTAAACCTTAACCCTAAACCCTAACCCTAACCCTAATCTTTACCCTAACTCTAAACCCTAAATCTAAACCTAACCATAACCCTAAACTCTAACCCTAACCCTTAACCCTAACCATAAACCCTAACCGTAAGCCTAACCCTAATCCTAAAGCCTAACCCTAACCCTAACCTTAACCCTTAACCCTAACCCCAATTCCTGACCCATAACACTAACCCTCACACTCACCCTTATCCTCACCATCACCCTAACACTAACCCTAACCATAACCCTAATCCTAACCCTAACCCTAACTTCTAAACCTAAACCCTAACCCTAACCCTAACCCTAAACCTAACCCTACACCTAAAACCTAATCCTAACCCTAACACTAACCCTAATCATAAACCTTAACACTAACCCCTAACTCTAACCCAACCCTAACCCTAACACTAACCCAAATCCTAACCATAACCCTAAAACTAAACCTAAAAACTAACCCTAACCCTAACCCGAACCCTAAAACCTAACCCTAACACTAACCCTAACCATACCCTTAACCTAAACCATCACCCTAACCATAACCCTGACCCTAACACTGACCCGAAATCCTAACCCTAAACCTAAATCCTAACACTAACCCTAACCATAACCCTAATCCTAATCCCAACCTAAAAAAAACCCTAACCCTAACTCTAACCCTAACCCTAACCCTAAACCTAACCCTAACCCCTAACACTGACCCTAGCCCTCACCCGAAAACATAACTCTAAAACCTAACCCTAACCCTAACCCTACCCGTAAACCTAACCCTTAACCCTAACCATAAAACCTAACCCGAAACCTAACCCAAACCATAATCCTAAACCCTAACCCTAACCCCTAACCATAACCCTAACCCTAAACCCTAACTCTTACCATAACCCTAACCCTAACACTAAAACCTAACCCTAATCATAACCCTATCCAAACCCTAAACCTTCACCCTAACCCTAACCCTGACCTTAAATCCTAACCATAACACTAACCCTAACCACAAACCTAAACCCTAACCATAAACCCTAACCCTAACCCTAATCTTTACCCTAACTCTAAACTCTAAATCCAAACCTAACCATAAACCTAAACTCTAATCCTAACCCTTAACCCTAACCATAAACCCTAACCGTAAGCCTAACCCTAACCCTAAAGCCTAACCCTAACCCTAACCTTAACCCTTAACCCTAACCCCTAACCCTGACCCATAACCCTAACACTCACCCTCACCCTTCACCTCACCATCACCCTAACACTAACCCTAACCATAACCCTAATCCAACCCAAACCCTAACATCTAAACCTAAACCCTAACCCTAACCCTAACCCTACGCCTAAAACCTAATCCTAACCCTAACACTAACCCTAATCATAAACCTTAACACTAACCCCTAACTCTAATCCAACCCTAACCCTAACACTAACCCAAATCCTAACCATAACCCTAACCCTAACCTAAACCCTAACCCTAACCCTAACCCTAACCCTAACACTAACCCTAATCCTAACCCTAAATCTAACCCGATAAATACTTACCATTCCCAGGACATAACCCTAGCCTTACTCTCACCCTAACCTTAACCCTCACCATAATCCTAACACTAAAGCCTAACCTTAACCCTAACCCTAAACCTAAAGCCTAACTTTTACCCCTAACCCTAACCCTAACCCTAACCTAAAACCTAACCCTAACCCTAAGCTTAACCCTACCTCTAAACCTAACCCTAAACCCTAACCACAAACCCTAACCCTAACCAAAACCATAATCCAAATCCCTAACCAAAACCCTAATGCTAACCCTAAACCTAAATCTTAACCATAAACTCTACCATTAACATTAACCATCACCCTAACCTTAACCCTAACCCTAATGCTAACCCTAATCCTAAACCGTAACCCTAACTCTAACCCTAACCCTAACCCTAACCGTAACCCCTAACCCGAACACTAACCCCTAACCATAACCCTGAACCTAAACCTAAAAACTAACCCTAACCCTAACCATAAAACCTAACCCTAACCTTAACCCTAACCCTAACCCTACTCATATACCTGACCCTTAACACTAACCATGAACCCTAACCCTAACCCAAACCATAATCCTAAACCCTAACCCTAACCCTAATACTAACCTTAAACCTTAACCCTAACCCTAAACCCTAACATTAACCCTAACCCTAAACCCTAACCCTAACCCTTAACCCTAAACATAAACCCTAATCGTAAGCCTAACCCTAACCGTAAAGCCTAACTCTAACCCTAAACCTAACCCATAACCCTAACCCCTAACCATAAACCTCACCCACACCCTTATCCTCACCCTCACCCTAACACTAACCCTAACCATAAACCTAATCCTAACCCTAAAACCTAACCCTAACCCTAACCCCAAACCCTAACCCTAATCCTAATCCTAACACTAACCCTAACCCTAACCCTAAATCTAACCCTATAAATACTTGCCATTCCCAGGCCATAAACCTAGCCTTAACCTCACCCTAACCCTCACCCTAAACCTAACCCTAAACCCTAAACCTAACCCTAACCCCTATCTCTAACAATAAACCCTAATAATAACCCCTAAAACTAACTCTAACCCCTAACACCAACCCTAGATCTAACCCTAAAAACTAACCCTAACCCTAAACCTAAGCCTAACCCTAACCCTTAACCCTAACTTTAAACCCAAACCCTAACCCAAACCTCATTCTAAACCCTATCCCTAAACCTAATGATAACCCTAAACATAAACCCTAACCCTAAACCCAAACATTAACCCTAACCCTAACTCTTAACCCTAACCCTTACCCTAACACTAAACTTAACCCTAAAACCTAACTCTAAACATAAACCTACACTAACCCTGAATCATCACACTAACCGTAACACTAACCCTAAATCCTAACTCTAACCCTAACCCTAACCCTCACCCTCACCTTCATCTCACCCTCACCATGAAACTAACCCTAACCCTAACACTAACCCTGAATTATCACATAACCGTAACACTAACCCTAATCCTAACCCTAACCCTAACCCTAAACCTAAACCTAAACCTTAACCCTAAACCCTAACCCTAACCCTAACCCTTACCCTAACACTAAACCTAACCCTTACCCTAACCCTAAACCCTAATCCTAACCATAAGCGTAACCCTTACCCTAATTCTAAACCCTAATCCTAACCCTTACCCTAACCCTAAACCCTTACCCTAACCTAACACTAAAGCCTAAAACTAACCCTAATCCCTAACACTAACCCTAATCCTAAACCCTAACCATAACCGCCAACATTAACCCTAACCCCTAACCCAAACTCTAACCCCTAACCATAACCCTGAACCCAAACCTAAAAACTAACCCTAACCCTAAGCATAAAACCTAACCCTAACCTTAACGCTAACACTAACCCTAATCATAACCCTAACTCCTAACCCTAACCATAACCCCTAACCCTAACCCTAACTCTAACCCTTAACCCTAACAATAAACTCTAACCCTAAACCCTAAACCTAACCCTAACTTCTAACACTAACCCTAGCCCTCACCCTAAAACTTAACCCTAACCCTAAACCTAAACCTAAAACCTAACCCTAACACTAACCCTACCCATAAACCTAACCCTTAACACTAAACATAAACCCTAACCCTAAACCTAACCCAAACCATAATCCTAAACCCTAAAACTAACCCCTAACCAAAACCCTAAACCCAAACCTAAAAATTAACCCTAACCTTAACCCTAACCCTAACGTTAACCCTAACACTAACCATAACCATAACCCTAAACCCTAACCCTAACACTAACCCCGACCCCTAACCCTAACCCTAACCCTAACCGTAATCCTAACCCTAAAAACTAATCCTAACCGTAACCCTTAACCCTAAAAATAAACCCTAACCCTAACCCTAAACCTAACCCTAAACCTAAACCTAAAACCTAAAATTAACCGCAATCCTACCCTAACCCTAAACCATCACCCTAAGCCTAATACTGACCCTAAATCCTACCCCTTACCATAACCCTAACCCTAACCTTAACCCTAACCCTAACCCTTAACCCTAAACATAAATGTTAATGCTAACATGTAACCCTAACCCTAAACCCTAACCCTAACACTAATCCCAAAACCTAACCCTGACCCTTAACCCTAACGATAAACCCTAACCCTAAGCCTAAAGCCTAACGTTAACCCTAACACTAAACCTAAAGCCTAAACTTTACACCTAACCCTACCCATATACCTGACCCTTAACCCTAACCATGAACCCTAACCCTAACCCAAACCATAATCCTAAACCCTAACCCTAACCCTAATACTAACCTTAAACCTTAACCCTAACCCTAACACAAACCTTAAACCCAAACCCTAACCCTAAACTCTAATATTAACCCTAACCCTAAACCCTAACCCTAACCCTTAACCCTAACCATAAACCCTAATCGTAAGCCTAACCCTAACCATAGCCTAAACCTAACTCTAACCTTAACCCTTAACCCTAACCCCTAAACCTAAACCTACCCACACCCTTATCCTCACCCTCACCCTAACACTAACTTAACCATAACTCTAATCCTAACCTTAAAACCTAACCCTAACCCTAACCCCAACCCTAACCCCTAACCCTAACCCTAACCCTAATCCTAACACTAACCCTAACACTAACCCTAAATCTAAGCCTATAAATACTTGCCATTCCCAGGCCATAATCCTAGCCTTAAACTCACCCTAACCCTCACCCTAACCCTAACCCTAAACCCTAACCTAACCCTAACCCCTATCTCTAAAAATAAACCCTAATAATAACCCCTAAAACTAACTCTAACCCCTAACACTAACCATAGATCTAACCCTAAAAATTAACCATAACCCTAAACCTAAGCCTAACCCTAACCCTTAACCCTAACCATAAACCCAAACCCTAACCCAAACTTCATTCTAAACCCTATTTCTAAACCTAATGATAACCCTAAACAAAAACCCTAACCCTAAACCCAAACATTAACCCTAACCCTAACCCTTAACCCTAACCCTAAACCCTAACCCTTACCCTAACACTAAACCTAACCCTAAAACCTAACTCTAAACGTAAACCTACCCTAACCCTGAATCATGACACTAACCATAACACTAACACTAACCCTAAACCTAAAACCTAACCCTAACCCTAATCTTAAAACTAAACCCTAACCCTAAACCCTGAAATTAAACCTAAACCTAAACCCTAACCCTAAACCTAACCCTAACACTAACCTTAAAACCTAACCCTAAGCCTAACCCTACCCTAACCCTAAACCATCACCCTAACCCAAACCCTGACCCTAACTCCTAACCCAAACACGAACCCTAAACGTAAACCCTAACCCTGAACCCTAACATTAACCCTAACCCTAAACCCTAACCCTAACCCTAACCCTTAACCCAAACCATAAACCCTAATCATAAGCCTAACCCTAACCGTAAAGCCTAACCCTAACCCTAGCCTTAACCCTTAACCCTAAGACCTAACCCTAAACCTCACCCACACCCTTATTTTCACCCTCACCTAACACTAACCCTAACCATAACCCTAACCCTAACCCTTAACCCTAACCATACCATAACCCTAAGCCCTATCCCTAACCCTAACCCTAACCATGACCCTAAATCCTAACCCTAAACCTGAACCCTAATACTAACCCACATCCTAACTCTAACCCCTAACCCTAACCCTAAACTTAACCCTAAACTAACTCTAATCATAACCCTAACCCCTAACCCTAACCCTAACTCCTAACTCTAACCCTAACACTAACCCTTACCCCTAACAATATACCCTAACCCTAACCACTAAACCTAACCCTAACCCCTAACACTAACCCTAGGGCTCACCCTAAAACCTAACCCTTAAACCTAACCCTAACCCTAACCCTACCTGTAAACCTAACCCTTAAACATAACCATAAAACCTAACCCTAAACCTAACCCAAACCATAATCCTAAACCCTAACCCTAACCCCTAACCATAACCCTAACCCTAAACCCTAACCCTTACCATAAACCTAAACCTAACCCTAAAACCTAACACTAACCATAAACCTAAACCTTAACCCTAAACCCTGACCCTAACTCTAAACCCTAACCCTTACCATAACCCTAAACCTAACCCTAAAACCTAACACTAACCATAAACCTAAACCTTAACCCTAACCCTAACCCTACCCCGAACCCTAACCCTTAACCCTAACCATTAAACCTAACCCTATCCCAAACACTAATCCTAAATCCAATCCTCACCCTAACCCTAACCCTAAACCTAACCCTAAAACCTAACCCTAACCATAACGCTACCCTAAACCTAAATCATCACCCTAACCCTAACCCTAAACCTAAACTTTAACAGTAAACCCTAACCCTAACAATAAACGTTACCCTAACCCTAAACCCTAAACCTAAACCTAACCCTAACACTAAAGTTTAACCCTAACCCTTAACCCTAACCATAAACCCTAACTCTAAGCCTAACTATAACACTAAAGCCTAACCATAACCCTAAGCCTAAAACCTACAGTTCAACCTTAACCCTAATCCCTAACCTTAACCATAACCCTAACCCTTACCCTAAACCTTAACACTAACCCTAACCCTAACCTCTAACCCTAACCATAACCCTAACCCCTAAACCTAACTTTAAACCTAACCCTAAACCTAACCCTAACCCTAACTCTAAAACCTAACCCTAACCCTAACCATACGCTAAACCTCAACCATAACCCTAACCATAACACTGACCCTAAACCTGACCCTAAATCCAAAACCTAAACCTAAACCCTAACACTAACCCTAACCCTAAAGCTAACCCTAACCCCTAAACCTAACCCTAACCTTAATCCTAACACTAATCCTAACCATAACACTAATCCCTAACCTTAACACTAACCCCTAAACCTAACCCTAACCCTTAACCATAACCCTAACCCTAAACCTAAAAACTAACCCTAACCCTAACCTTAACCCTAAAACCTAACCCTAACCTTAATCCTAACATTAACCCTAACCATAACCCTAACCCCTAAACCTAACCCTAACCCCTAACACTAACCCTTACCCCTAACGCTAACCATAACCCCTAACACTAAACCTAACCCTAAACCCTAACACTAACCCTAACCCTTAATTCTAAAAATTAACCTTAACCCTAATCCCTAACACTTACCCTAACCCCTAACCCTAACCCTAAGCCTAACCCTAACCGCTAACACTAACCCTATCCCTCATCCTAAAAACTCACCTTAATCCTAACTCTAAAACCGAACCCTAACCATAACCCTACCCCTAAACCTAACCCAAACCATAATCCTAAACCCTAACCCTAACCCTAACGCTAACCCTCAACCTAAACCCTAACTCTCAACCCAAACATTAACCTTAACCCTAACCCTAAACCTAAAGCCTAAACTTTACCCCTAACCCTAACACTAACCCTAACCCTGAAACCTAACCCTAACGCTAACCCTAAACCCTAACACTAACCCTTACCCCTAACCATAAACCCTGACCATAACCCCAACCCTAACCACTAACCCTAAACCCTATGCTTCACCCTTAACCCTAATCCCTAACCCTAACCGTAACCGTAACCCTAACCCTAAACCTTAACACTAACCCTAACCCTAACCCCTAACCCTAACCGAAATCCTAACCCCTTACCCTAACCCTAACCCCTAACAATAACCCTAATCCAAAACCTAAAAACTAACCCTAACCCTAACCCTAACACTAAAACCTAACCCTAACATTAATCCTAACACTAACCCTAACCCTAACCCTAACCCCTAACCATAACCCTAACCTTAAACCTAAAAACTAACCCTAACGCTAACCCTAACCCTAAACCTAACCCTAAACTTCATCCTAACACTAACCCTAACTATAACTCTAACCCTAAGCCCTAACACTAACCCTATCCCCTAACCCTAACCCTAATCCTAACCCTAAACCCTAACACTTACCCTAACCCTTAATCCTAACCATAAACCCTAACCCTAACCTCTAACCCTAACCCTAACCCTAACCCTAACCCTAACCCTAACCCTAACCGTAACCGTAACCCTAACCCTAAACCTTAACACTAACCCTAACCCTAACCCCTAACCCTAACCGAAATCCTAACCCCTTACCCTAAACCTAACCCCTAACAATAACCCTAATCCAAAACCTAAAAACTAACCCTAACCCTAACCCTAACACTAAAACCTAACCCTAACATTAATCCTAACACTAACCCTAACCCTAACCCTAACCCCTAACCATAACCCTAACCTTAAACCTAAAAACTAACCCTAACTCTAACCCTAACCCTAAACCTAACCCTAAACTTCATCCTAACACTAACCCTAACTATAACTCTAACCCTAAGCCCTAACACTAACCCTATCCCCTAACCCTAACCCTAATCCTAACCCTAAACCCTAACACTTACCCTAACCCTTAATCCTAACCATAAACCCTAACCCTAACCTCTAACCCTAACCCTAACCATAACTCTAACCCTAACCCTAACCCCTAATACTAACCCTAGCCCTCACCCTAAAAATTCACCCTAACCCTAACTCTAAAACCTAACCCTAACCATAACCCAACCCCTAAACCTAACCCTTATCCCTAACCATAAACCCTAACCCTAAACCTAACCCAAACCATAATCCTAAACCCTAACCCTAACCTTAACCCTAACCCTAAACCTAAAGCCTAAACTTTACCCCTAACCCTAAAACCTAACCCTAACACTAACCCTAAACCCTAAACCCTAACCCTAACACTTAACACTAACCATAAACCCTGACCTTAACCTCAACCCTAACCCTCACCTTAAAGCCTAATCCTAACCCTAACCCTAAACCCTAACCGTAACCCCTATCCCTAACCCCTAACCCTAACCCTAACCCTAACCCTTAACCCTAACCATAAACACTGAATTTAACCCCCACCCTAACCCTAACCCTAAAGCCTAATCCTAACTCTAACCCTAACCCTAAACCCTAACCTTAACCCCTAACCCTAACCCCTAACCCTAACACCAATCCTAAAACCTAACCCTAACCTTAACCTTAACCCTAACCATATCCCTAAACCTAATCCTACCCCTAACCCTAACCCTTAACCCTAAACATAAACCCTAACCCCAACCCAAACCCTAATCCTAAAGCCTAACCCTAACCCTAATGCTAACCTTAAAACTAAACCCTAACCCTAATCCCTAACATTAACCCTAACCCTAAACCCTAACACTAAGCCTAACCCTAAACCAAACCCTAAAACCTAACCCTAACCATAACCCTACCCTAACCCTAAACCATCACCCTAACCCTAAAACTGACCTTAAATCCTAACCATAACACTAACCCTAACCCTAAACCTAAACCTAACCCTAAACTCTAACCCTAACGCTTAACCCTAACCATAAACCCTAACCGTAAACCTAACTTTAACCCTAAAGCCTAACCCTTACCGTAACCCTAAACACTACCCTTCACCCTTAACACTTATTTCTAACCCTAAACTTAACCCTAACCCTAAAAAAAACAAGAACAAAAAAACACATACAAAAGCCAGTTTATGGTTAGGATTAGGGTTAGAGTTAGGGTTAGGGTTAGGGTTAGGGTTAGGGTTAGGGTGAAGGTGAGGGTGAGGGTGAGGGTGAGGGTTAGGGTGAGGGTAAGGCTAGGGTTATGGCCCGGGAATGGCAAGTATTTATAGGGTTAGATTTAGGATTAGGGTTAGGGTTAGTGTTAGGGTTATGGTTAGGGTGAGGGTTTAGGTTAGGGTTATGGTTAGGGTTAGGGTTAGGGGTTAGGGTTAGGGTTAGGGTTATGGTTATGGTTATGGTTATGGTTAGGGTAGGGTTAGGGGTAAAGGTTAGGCTTTATGTTTAGGGTTAGGGTTAAGGTTAGGCTTTAGGGTTAGGGTTAGGGTTAGGGTGAGGGTTAGGGTTAGGGTGAGGGTAAGACTAGGGTTATGACCCGGGATTGGCAAGTATTTATAGGGTTAGATTTAGGGTTATGGTTAGGGTTAGTGTTAGTGTTAGGGTTAGGGTTATGGTTAGGGTTAGGGTTTAGGTTAGGGTTAGGGTTAGTGTTAGGGTTAGGGTTAGGATTTGGATTAGGGTTAGGGTTGGGGTTAGGGTTAGGGGTAGGAGTTAAAGTTTATGTTTAGGGTTATGGGTTAGGGCTAAGTTTTAGGGTTAGGGATAGGGTTAGGGTTTGGTTTATGTTTAGGGTTAGGGCTAGTGTCAGGGTGAGGGTGAGATTGGGGTGAGGGTTGAGGGTTAGGGTTTATGTTTAGGGTTCGTGTTAGGGTTAGGGTTAGGATTTATAGTCAGGGTTTAGGTTAGGGTGATGGTTTAGGGTTAGGGTAGGGTTAGGGTTAGAGTTCGGTTTTAATGTTAGGGCAGGGTTAGGTTTAGATTTAGGGTTTAGGTTTAGGATTAATTTTAGGGTTTAGGGTTAGGGTTTAGGTTTAAGTTTATGGTTAGGGTTAGGGTTTAGCTTTAGGGTTTAGGATTAGGGTTAGGGGCTAGGGTTAGGGTTAGGGTTAGGGTTAGGGTTAATTTTAGGGTTAGGGGTTAGGGGTAGGTTTAGGGGTTAGGGTTAGGCCTTATGGTTAGGGTTAAGGGTTAGGGTTAGGGTTTATTGTTAGGGTTAAGTGTTAGGGTTTAGGGGTAGGTTTAGGGTTAGGGTTAGGTTTTGAGGTTAGGATTTAGCTTTAGTTTATGGTTAGGATTAGGGTTTAGGGTGAGGGTTATGTTTAGGGTTAGGGTTTAGGGTTAGCGTTAGGGTTAGGGTTAGGGTTAGGGTTAGGGTTAGCATTTACAGTTAGGGTTTAGGTAGGGTTAGGGTTAGGGTTTAGGGTTAGAGTTAGTGTTAGGGTTAGGGTTTAGGTTTAGGGTTAGGGTTAGGGTTTAGGGTTTGGGTTAGGGTTAGGGTTTGTGTTAGGGTTAGGATTAGGGGTGAGAGTGAGGGTTAGGGTTAGGGTTAGGGTTAGGGTTAGGGTTTGTGTTAGGGTTAGGATTAGGGGTGAGAGTGAGGGAGAGGGTGAGGGTGAGGGTAAGGGTGAGAGTGAGGGTGAGGGTTAGTGTTAGGGTTAGGGTTAGGGTTGGGGTGAGAGTGAGGGATAGTGTGAGGGTGAGTGTGAGGGTGAAGGTTAGGGTCAGCGTGAGGGTTTAGGTCAGGGTAAGGCTATGGTTATGGCTTGGGTTATGGCAAGTATTATTTATAGGGTTTTATAGGAGTATAAAAGTTTTATTAATCTAGGAACTGCTAAATGTTTGACTTGCCAGCTTTAAAAGTTCGAAGTGCAAATTAAATTCGGAGAAATTATATAGTTGTGGTAATTAAACATCTAAAGTATAAAAAAATGTTGACAAAATAAAATGTGTTTTCTCTGAAAATAATTAGGAATTCAAAATAAATTCCTTATTGGTCTCAGTAGAAAAGAGGATTAATTATGTGATCCTAACAAAAATTTTTCTATGCAAAAAACTAGTTTAAAATCTAATTGATATCAACATAATTATAAAAAGTATTATAATCTTTAAATCATATATGGATATCTATATATGTGTGTGTGTGTATACATATATATATATATTTTGATGGTTTTTTTCATGTTAAAATTTCAAGGCTTTAACAGAGATGATTCTTGGAAGGCTCCAAGGGCCCGGAGTAATACAAGAAATTTATTCTCTCTTTTTAAAGGAAATATTTTAAATTTAACAGATCTAATATATTGGAAATTGCATGGAAAGCCTTATCAAATAAAAGTTAACGATTATATTTTAAATGTTATGAGGGTTTTTGCCTCTCAGAAGGGCAAAATCAATATATTTCTTAAATATAGTCAAAATTTTCAACAGCAGTAGAATCTCAAGAAAGATAAAAGCCCCAAGCAGCCTGCATTTTGAATGGGCTGGGGGTGGGACAGTGTTTGTCCTTTTGGATCGGACCAATAAGTATCAGACGTTTAAGTTTTACTGAATAAGTTTCTTTGCCTTTTAATTAAAGATACCTACTTAAGTTACCTTATACATTAGCTTTTATAATATAATCAAGGTCTCATAAATTAAGTTACATGAGAAGCCAATGTTTAAGTAATTGAATCCAAGTAAAATCTAAGAACAGTTAAGACAGCCACCATTACTGCCTGACTTTGGTAGCGGCCTGAATTCTTAACTAAGCTAGAGGCGAGGCAACATTTTTGGCTTGTGAATCAAATGTAAACATCAACTAAATTTGCTTTGCTTTTAAATGAAGATACCTACTTTAATTACTTAAATAAATTAGCTTTTTAAATTATAATCAAGGTTTTCAGCTAAATGAAAAGCCAATATTTTTATAAACAATTCTAATAAAGAGCAGAAACAGCGAGTGAGATTTTTGTTTGCAATATAAATTTGACTGTCATTTAAAAGAACAGATTAGACAGCCGCCATGATGGCCACATGGCTTGCTGGTGCCCTTGGAAGACATAGGGGCCAACCCCTTCCTTTGTAAATAATTTGATTAAGTATTCTAAGTTACTGAAGGCCTTCCCATGGTCCCTCTGTGGATGCAAATAAAGCCTAAGGGGATAGTCTTCAAAAAATAAAATTCCAGCTTAATAAAAGGAGAAATTTGAAAAGTTTTGAAATCTCTTTCACTGGTATTTATAGGATAAACTGAGGATTGTTATTAAAATATTAAATCTAATTCGTACTAGTGGTCACTCACCATAACCTTAAGAGAAATTGTTTCATGTGACAAAGATTTTTAAATGAAACTCTATGTAGCCTGAAAATTATTTTTGAAGGAAATAAGGAGAGGTTTCCTCCAAATGTCGTAAGGATTGTAATTGATAACCAACACATTAGGCCTCAGAAGTTGGAGATAAGAAAAGATTGTCTTAAAACTTTAAATGACTTTCAGAAATTATTAGGGGACATTAACTGGTTAAGACCTTATCTGGAGATCTCTACAGGAGAACTGACAAATTGACTTAATTTACTTAGAGGTGACTCTAATCTTTCCTCTCCCCAACATTAACAAATGAAGCTAGGAATGAGTTGCTAAGAGTGGAGCAGGCAATTTCATCAGCCCAAGTAGCACGGGTACAGCCCGAATTGCCTTTATTGGGACAAAGTAACCCAACTACAAATAGTCCCACTGGAGTCATCATTCAAAATAGAAATTCTCCTGCCATTATTGAATGGGTCCACCTAGGGCATCAATCCTCTAAAACAGCGGTTACATATGTAGAACTAATGATCATACAATAAATTCAGACCGAGTCATACTGACCAGTCATACTTCTGAACAAAGAATTGAACTAGAAGCCATTAAGGCTGCATTGCAGGATTTCCAAGAGCCTCTTAATACCGTCTCTGAATCCTTTTATGCTGCGAACTTGGTGAATGGAATTGAAACTGCCCAGTTGAAATGACTTAGTGACCAAAGTTTATTTTTACTTTTTAAACAAGTTCAGCAGATTGTACAACAGAGACAATATCCTTTTTATATTGCTCACAGCAGGGCTCATAGTGTCTTACCTGGTCCTTTAAAAAAGGAAATGCACAGGCAGATCAATTGGTTGCTTTATTAAAAGAAGCCTTAGAATCTCATCAACTTTTACATCAGCCTGCCAAAATGCTGTCTAAACAATTCTCAATCACTGGACAGCAAGCAAAACAGATTATTAAGGAATGTCCCACTTGCATGTTACATCTATCTCAAGGGCCTAACACAGGAATCAACCCTAGAGGTTTGCACAGAGACCATATCTGGCAAATGGATGTAACACATTATACTTCCTTTGGACGCCTTGGGGCATTACCTGTCTGTAGACACCTTTTCAAAAGTCCTGTAGGCTACTGCATCTACAGGGGAAATGGCAAAACAGGTCATTAATCATTGCCTAGCTGCTTTTGCCGTCATGGGAGTTCCAAAAATTATTAAAACTGATAATGGGCCTGCTTACACAAGCGGTCAATTCCAGGAATTTTGTAAAAGATGGAAAATTCAGCACATTACAGGAATACCATATAATTCCGAAGGACAGGCCATTATTGAATGACAGCATCAGCTGCTAAAATCCCAACTTGAAAAACAAAAAGGGGGGATTGTGGAGAAATCACCTGCGGGTAGGCTGCACCAAGCCTTGATTACTTTAAATTCTTTCACTTGTGATGTTGATGGAAAGACACCTATGGAGCTACATTGGTGTCAGAATAAAACGAAGAAAATGGTTTAGTTAGATGGAAGGATCCCAAATTTGTTTTATGGAAGGGAACTGATCCATCATTAACCTTTGGCAGAGGGTATGCTTGTATATTCCCAGAGAATTTTTCCAAACCTGTGTGGATTCCTGCTAGAAATATTAAACTGCAACAGGGATCCAAGAGAGAAACTAGCAGACTAAATAGGACCTTGTGCCTGAAGCCACACCATGCAGCCGCAGACAAACAACTACCTCAGCCAGAGAGAGCAGCGACTCCAAGCAATCCACTGAAGATGAGCAAGAGGAGGACAAGCCAGACAACAAACAGCCCGGAGACCACATGAGGCATGGTAAGAAAGACGGTACAGACACCTGAGAACGTCTTTCCTGCCATGCTAGCAGTCATCACCTATATGGTAACATTACCTGGGTCAAATGGGGCAATGGGGAAGTATTTTGGACTTATGATTCCTGACCCTTCATGGGTAGGAACCCTTACGTGAGCTGTTCCCCAATGTAATGTCGTATGCAAGAGGAACATGGGTGAGGAAAGGAAGTAGGGGATTATTCACTACTTGTTCCTGGGAGAGGTGCAGAGAATATAACTAAGACCTTGTCTGCATAAAAAGAAATTGACAGCCAGTTTGAAATTGAATTGCCATGACCTAGAGTAAAGGATATCCTTATATGATATTATTCTACAATGTCATTATAATTTTTGATATTTTACAACAGCATATTGTACAATTATCACAAACAAACTTACAGACTAATTCTTTGCATGTTTGGCAGCTTTTTACACACACACACACACACACACACACACACACACAAAGGGTTGAAAGGATTTAATCCCTTCCAGAAAGAAATTATGGCCTCCCTGGGAAGGCTCTTGAGCATTCTATATTGGCCTCTTTTGCCAAGAGGGACCCTCCAACAGCTGTTGCCTGAGCTTTTTGTTCATACTGAGGTTGAAGCCTTGTAGTGGCTGGTACCATGGATCTGTCTCTGGCCCAATGGCGTGAGCTGGGCCCTCCCTGGAGAAGAAACCTGGACTCCCTAAAGATCTGTGATCAGTGCAAGGCTCCACCGGCGGCCGCGGTGGGATTCCCAGGCAGGTGCTGGGCGTGGAGGCCACGGGGGCATAGGCTTCCAAGGAGACAGAACTGAACCTCACGTCACCCTGCTTGGCTCCGGAAGATGGCTGGTTAGCCAGAGACGGGTAAGATTCCTCAAGGAAGGAACAACCTAAGACAGGCACAGTTGCAGTGGGGCCATCAGGAGAGAACTTGGGGGCAACAGAAGTGGGGCACAGACCGTCACCCCCCCCAACATTACAAGGGCTTGAATCTTCACCCCTTCTGAGGGAGGTCTCCTGTCCCCATGGCTGCTTCATGCTTCCCACATCCAGCTCAGATCAGGACCCAGGCAACAAACAGAGACTTGGCCGACAGCAGTTGCCCTATATCTAAATTCAGGCTAGCATCTGGAATGCTCAGGGCCTACTCAGGGATACAACTAATCC
This sequence comes from Corynorhinus townsendii, assembly GCA_026230045.1. Classification (NCBI taxonomy): domain Eukaryota; kingdom Metazoa; phylum Chordata; class Mammalia; order Chiroptera; family Vespertilionidae; genus Corynorhinus; species Corynorhinus townsendii. The sequence continues at coordinate 275,459 of JAPDVU010000020.1, forward strand.
TTTCCATTAATATTTACAGGGTAAACTAAGATTGTTATTAGAGTATGAAGTTTGACAGTAAAATAATAGTCCAGTTTTCAAGTTAATTTAAATTGGCTAATTGAAATACGTGATTATTCAAGAAAATTTAATTGTACTGGACAAAAAACTGTTCCTGAAGTATTAACTAAAATTTCTTTTGGTAGTTCACCTCATGGTAAAATTGCTTAACATGCAAAGAACCTAAAGCAGTCATATTTTTGTGCAAAAAATTAAAATTTAATATTAAATTTAACATTAAATTTGTAAAATTTCCAAAAAAAGCCTCCATTAATCAAAAAAAAGGGGGGAGGATAGTGGAAAAATATCATGTAAAGAAAAAATATCCTGAAAGTAAATTACATCTAGAAAACTTTTTCCTTTGAAAACTAATTTTCATTTGTAATACTAACAGCAAAGCACCCCTGAAAAACACACATGGTGTCAAAATAGGCCAAAGAAAAGTTTCTTGGGCAAAAAATGAAAAGGATCCCAAGTCAAATTTATAAAAAAGATTGCTTTATTAACTTTTGGTCGATAATATGTTTGTGTATTTTCAGAAAAACAAGACCAGGAAATAACAAGACCATGTGGATTCCTGCAACAGAGAGGAATTGCTGCAGCCATGAAGACAAGAGGAGAAACAGTTCAGAGATGGAAGACGCTGACGACGCCTTGCCATGCTAGCAGTCAGCAGCTGTGCATCGCTGCAGGTTGCCCAGGACCAAACCAGAGGGTCAGACCTGCATTACCATTTGCCACCATCCACATATCACTGCTGACATGGACACAAAAGGAACTGTTTGACATTGAAACTGCTCAGAACTATTAGACATTGAAACTGGGACACAGAAGTGTTGGACACTTGAAACTGGGACTCACACTTATATGATTATTTCAGCATTCTTTTTAAAGGAAAGAAATGGGGGAGATGTCGGAAACCAATCTTTGTGCCACTAATAGAGAGATGTGGAAAGGCTGTCAACCTTAATTGCTCTGAAAGTTCGAAGCTAATCACTTACTGTTTAGTTGAAACATTGTTATCAGAAGCAGCCTCCACTGGATTTCTGTTATTGGAGTTTCTTGCCTAAAGGTTGTGGGTATATCCCATAGTCTCAATAAAAGGGGATAGCAAGGTCAGAACAGGGGCATTCTTCCCACTAGAGGTTGGCTCCCGCCTGGCCCCCAGTATTCCCAAATTAATACTTTTCTAGTCTCTTTTCATTTGTGTGCGGCCTTCTCCAGAACCCGAAACCTGAACTGGGACCCTGAACCACGCGGGACGTGAAAGAGGTTCCCACAGCACCTGAGTAGCAACTCCAGAGTTTTCCAGAATGGACTGAGTTCCAGGAGCCAGCAAAGCAGCAAGGAAAAGAGGATATATAAACGGCCACCAGGTGGTGCCCGAAAACCAGCGAGGATGTCAGCGGGCCAGCTGCTGGGTGGGCGGCCCCCCCCCCCCGCCCTGCCCCCCGCTCCTGGGGGTCTGAGGGGTGGGCGGTGGTGTGAGTGTGGCGGTGGCTGATCTCCTCTGGAACCCCACCTCCAGTGGAACCCTGGCGAGCAGGGGGCTGTGGGTGGCCAGCTGCAGGGCATCTGCCACCTGGGGTTTCCCCAGAGGCCCTGCTCCCTGGCCACTGAAGGGGGACTGGAAAAGTTTGTGTTTGGGAGGGGAGGGGGGGTAGGAGGCGGGAGGGGGAAGCGTGACAGAGGACCCAGAGAACATACCCAGAACTGTGTTTGTGGCCCAGGACCCTCAACACCTAAACCCGGTGGACTCTGAAAGGCTGAACCTGGTTAGTGTTCACGGGACAACAAAGGAGGAATGGTTTTCTCTTATTTTGTCTCCTTTCAGTTTAATTTCTTTTCTTTTTTTTGGAATTGAATTTATGGGGGGAGACATGGGTTAATAAAGTGGTACAGGCTTTACAACGGAATTAAAGAGGATAAAATGAAACCGTGTAAATACAGAAGAAGCTTTGCACTGTGGGTGAAAAGGGGCCACAGGCTAACCTGACCCACACCGGGGTGGCCAGTGTGGAGGCCTGGCCTGGCCTGTCCTGGCCTTGCCTTGCAAACTCAAGACACCTAAAGTGACCACCCAGGCCGATCTGAAATTAAAAAGAAAAAAGGAAGAAAAAGAAAAAAAAGTTTTAAAGTAAAAAGCAGTCCATAGTGGGTAGTCACGCCCTAGGTCTGGTATCTTTCCCTGAGAGAGAGCAGCTTTGAACTTACTGGTAGCTGAGGCTGTTGTCTTTCTATTCCTCTAAGATTCAATTTCTTTGGACTACTCTAGTGAATGTCAAGGTAACTAGTCACTTCCCCTTTTTCCCAGTGCCCAGGGTTCCTCTCAGGGCAGAGACCACAAATTCCCTCACTGTGACTGTAGTATATTTTTTTAAAAGCTAGGGACGAATGAATAAACAAGTGGAACAACTACTCTCTCCCTGTCTCTCTCCCTCCCCGCTTCCCTCCCTCTCCGTATTACTCCTCCTCTCCCTCTCCCTCTCCCTTCCCCTCTCTCTTCAAACAAACAAACAAATGACCCTAGCCAGTTTGGCTCAGTGGATAGAGCGTCAGCTGGCGGACTGAGGGCCCAGGGTTGGATTCCGGTCAAGGCCACATCCCCGGGATGCGGGCTCGATCCCCAGTAGGGGGTGTGCAGGAGGCGGACGACCAGTGATTCTCTCTCATCGTGGATGTTTCTATGGCTTTCTCCCTCTCCCTTTCTCTCTGAAAACAATAAAGATATATAAAAACAACAACAACACAAATGTATGATTCCACCTCTATGTAGTAAAAAGCATACTTGTACAATGTTTTGTGTTTCGTGTTATTAAAACAGTGACATGAAAATGGTGGGATGGGGGCGATGGGTAGGAGGATAAAAAGGAGGGGTTGACCTTAGCCATTTCAAAATGGTGGTTGCCTATTCTCCCTTCTTTTTTCTGTGTGTTTTTTTTTTCTTTGCGACATGTATTTTTATTGATTTCAGAATCAATCAGGATGGGAGAGGGAGAGATGGAAACATACATCCACGATGAGAGAGAATCATGGATCCGCTGCCTCTTTCATGCCCTCTACTGGGGATTGAGCCCACAACCCAGGCAGGCGCCCTTGACCGGAATTGAACTTGGGACCCTAAGGTCTGAAGGCTGACATTTGTCCGCCCTACCCACTAACTGAGTCAAACCGGCCAGGGCCACACCTATTTCTCATACTTAGGTGGGTGCAAGATAGACAGTTAACAGGCAACCATACACATAACAAGGACAATGAAGGAATCTATGGTCTCTGTCCTGGCGCCTCACTGAGGATGTTTCTGTATTTCTCTCTCCTGCCTCCCTTCCTCTCAGAAATTCATGAAAATGTACTAAATTAAAAAGAGAGAGAGAGAGAGAGAATGAGTAAAAGAAAGTGAAAAACAGCCATTCTCTGGAGCATTGTCCCAACCCCTTGAGATTCTGCTTCCCGGCAAGTGTGGACAGTTTGGCTCAAGTGAATGCATAAACGTTCTCTACAGGTTTGAATATTTTCACATGAAAAACGATGTGTACACCTGCCGGTTTCTGAGGGCAGAGCAACGGAATCAGACCTCCATGAGTTCTGCTGTGAAACTGTATAGGAGTCTGTTTTTGTTGTCAAAAGCCAGGTCACCCTTAGAAAGAGTGTAGGAAAAACCAAATGGGATTTACAAAGAGGAAACAGACAGAATTGAACATATAGGGATGCTCCGAGGACTGTGAGAGGGTATCTTCCCCTCTCCTCACTCATACTGCTTTCAGAAAAAGATGGAAATGATCCTAAGTGGTGAAGAAGGTACTGAAGCTCTTGGAGAGACCAGGGCCCGCCATAAAGCGGACGATGGAGAGGTCTTGCCAGTTCCTGGCACCATGGGGTTGCATGCTACCCTGCTTGAAGCTAGACCGGGTTTGCCATTCCCAGGGAAGTGAATGGAGAATGAGGCCTTCTCAGATCCGTGTGTCTTTTTCCACACACATGAGCCCTTATAAACTCCTCAGCTCTAGGCTCCCTGCAAACCGGACAGATCGCCTTGTAATGGCTGCAGAGCCTCAGAGAAAAACATGCTCAGCTAGAAAGACACATCTCCAGAACGGGCGAATGGACTCGTTAGCCCACTGCCAACCCTCGCCAGTGCTCAAGGAATTAAAACAGCACTATCCCCCTTCGATGATGCGGTCGGGAAGGGTCAGAGGTGTGTTGCTCCAAAATATCAAGGCACAACACATCCTCTTACCACCTCAAGGGTTCCGATGCTGGGTTGAGGAGAGAGAGGTGATTGTGGAAAAGCACCTAATTAGGCGGGGGGCGGGGCTCGCATTGGGGTGTGTGTGTGTGTGTGTGTGTGTGTGTGTGTGTGTGTGTGTGTGGCTACAGGAGAGCAGAACCGGCCTTCATTCCTACAGAAGGAATCCTCTCACTCTGGGCTTCCCTCCTAACATCTGGCAAACTCAGAGAAGAGACCCAAAAAAACCGCCAAAGATGGCCTGAAATGAAAACTCTTTCACTAAAAGCAGTGGATGGCAGGTAGCCATTTCCTAGGCTAGAATCTTCCCCACCTTGAGAAAAGTCAACCTTTATCTTCACTGAGCCCTTCTATTGTCTTTTGCCCAATAGGATAACTGTATTCCTTTGTTATGTCAGGGGCACGCCCCTCTTTCCAGGCCCCTTGGGCAAGACCTGCCTCCTTGTTTTCATTATCATTGTTGACTGTTCAGATTTGTCTCAAGTACACTCACAGGAAGCAAGTCAGCTTTCCCCCTGCCTGTGTGATTCCCACTCCCCCTTTCTCGCCCCGCCCCAGGCCCAGAGGCCCAGGTCAGCACTTAGAATGAAACCCCCTCACCTGAGGGCTGACAGGAAGGGAGCTGGGACCTGCAGGGGATGGGGAGTAGGGGGTGGGGGGTGGGGTAGGGAACAAGGGGGAGGAGAGGAGATCAGGTCAGGGCAGGCCTGAAGATTCATTCCAATGGATCTCACTCTAAGGCTTCCTTCAAATGCAGAAAGCTCTCTGGAGACCTCAGGGCCTCAGACCTGGCCTCGGGCTTCTCTGACTCCCCCACCTTTAGGCCACAGCTCACCAACTTCAGGGAGGGAGAGGGGAAGGGAGGGTGTTTGAGAAACAGGCCTGTCCCTGTGGAAAAGAGTGCCCTCCATCTGCCAAGGCAGGAACCAGCCCTCACCTCACCCATCTGGCAATCCCATGAGGGGTTGGGGAGCGGGAGGGAGGTTTTGAGGGGCACGAGTCCAGGATCCAAGGCAAAGGTAAACAGTAGATCTCGGTGTCCTAGGTTCCCTAGGACCGTGGTCGGCAAACTGGGGCTCGCGAGCCACATGCAGCTCTTTGGCCCCCTGAGCGTGGCTCTTCCACAAAATACCACGGCCTGGGCGAGTCTATTTTGAAGAAGCGGCATTAGAAGAAGTTTAAGTTTAAAAAGTTTGGCTCTCAGAAGAAATTTCAATCTTTGTACTGTTGATATTTGGCTCTGTTGACTAATGAGTTTGCCGACCACTGCCCTAGGAGGAGAGACATAGATAGGTAGGAGTGGAGTGATGAGGGCCCCGGGAGGCCTGGTATGGGATGATTTGACTCAATAACCCCGGGTCACTCACCGGACTGGCCAGCTCACTCTGCTCCACTTGCTGGTTTTTACCATCCACTCCTCCCCGCCCCCCTCCCGCTACACACACACACACACACACACACACACACACACACAATGTTGTGGGGCGACCCACGAATGAAGACCACCAGGCAGCCAAATTGAAATTTAGGAAGCCTTTATTACAAACTCGAGTCTGGGCCCGAATCGCCACTGACACAGCAGGGAGCAGCGCGAGCCCCGAACACCGGGAGCAAGCAAGTTTTATCTCCAACGCAGGGGGATTTGGCAGAACTTGATTGGTTAAACTTGGGTCGTAAGTGGCCTGTTTGATCAGCCTTGTGATTTCCTTCAGTAGGATGTGTTTGGGGGTGTGTTGCTACAGGGTTAATTTAAAACAAAGGGCAGGAGTCATGCCTGGCTGGAGCATGACGAACCACATTCTTCTGAGCGTGGGTCACCTGCCAAACCATAATATACAGTTGGGGTCTCTGTCCTGACTTGGGGTCACTTACGCCAGAACATTCCCTACTGGTCTTACCGGGGAATCAAATCATTGATTCCTGCTGTTCCCATTCCTCCTCTCGGGTGGGTTGGTAGTAAGTGTGTAAGACCATGAGTTTTACAGCTTGAATTCTAGTCTGTATGAATGTCATTGGACTTCGTATAAGACAAGGCCCAATCAATAGTAGTAGTATAAGCAACGTAAGAGGGCCTGCTACAGCTGTAAGCAAGGTGGTCAACCATGGTGACCAGTTAAAAAGATTTTCATACCAGTTTCCTTCCTGTCTTCTTTTCTCTTCTCTATCTAATAGCCGCTTGCGCAGCTGGCTCAAGCTCTCCCTGATTACTCCGGAATGATTGGTCTAATTGTCCAATAGTACTTTCTAGGGTGCTGAGGTCCTGGTCTACCTGTTTGCTTAATTCTTTGTAATTTTCCTTTGTTCTAAACTCTAAATTCCAAAGGATGGGAGCAGCCCGCAGGGTCGCTCCAGCCATGTCCTGCTGGACATAGGATTGGAATGTAGATCTATCTTGCGAAAGCAGATTGTACAGAAGCAGAATTGAGCAAAGTTAATAATCTCTAAAAGTTATGTACAGTTTCTACTCCTGGAGCTACTGAGTCAGTGGGAATCAATCTCCTGTATCTCTGGTCCACAGGCACAGAAAAATTACCTTTGTGATGTGGGATGGATTTATGTGAGTTTCCAGGTCTCAGCCTGGAAGCTGAGGTAACTACCCTATTATTTAAGCAAGTAAGTGCATGCAGAAGTCAGAATAGCAGGGTTAAAATTCAAACTGCATTTATTTTTCCAACTACCTGCTTGGCACAGTTAGTTTTCTATTTACTCATCCCACTTCCTTTAAGGGCATTCTCTGTTCTGTTCCTGCTCTGCTGTCCCCTAGCACATCTAGCTCTACTTAGCCCTGGCCTTTCTCACTGGCTAGCAAAAATGTTCTTATAGTTACTAAGGACCCTAGTACCACGGTCCCCATCAGTACTGTCCTCAATGAAGCCCAGCTCCCTTCCTGCAGGCGTCCAGTCTCCTCCTGGCCTGCGTGGAGCCCAGGCTAGGGATTTCACTGGTGAGGCCACTGGTTGTCAGGATCCAGGCCGTTTCCTGTAGCAGGGGCTGGGTGGGAGTGTTGTAGCCAGGTCTGGGCGCCGTCTAATTTAAGAGCTGTGGGCGTGTTCAGGATAACAGTGTAGTGTCCCTTTCAGGTTGGGGTGAGTCCTTGGGCAGCAAACTTCTTTACCTACACAGAGTCCCCGGGCTGGAAGGGATGTACAGGGTCCGCGGTGGGCACTGGCAGTGCATCTTGAACAAGCTTATGGGTGGCTCTCTGGGTATACTGCAGAGCCTGTAAGGACTTGAGCAAGGAATGGTTATGAATTCCAGCTTTCAGCTTCTCCCTGACCCTGGGAAGGATGGGGGGAGGAACAAGTACATGATCTCAAAAAGGGGGGAACCCCTCCCAGTAGGGGGTATACCTGGCCCATAAGAGGGCGAAGGGCAGGAGGTTGGTCCAGTTTTCACAGGGTTCTAGGACAAATTTAGTTAAATTCCTTTTTAGAGTCCTGCTCATGCCTGTCCTAAGGTAACTTTTAGATACCTTGGATGGACGCCAGGTGGGCGGAGGCAGGGAGTACGGTGCGGGTTCCAGTGTCCACCAGGAAACTTTTAGATACCTTGGCTACAAAGGCGGGCCATTATCTGATCCTATGACTACTGGCAGCCCGAATCTAGGTAAAATGTCCTGGAGTAATTTCTTCACTACTATAGAGGCAGTTTCTGTCCTAGTGGGGTATGCTTCAACCCAACCCGAGAAGGTGTCTATGAGAACTAGCAGGTACTTGTACCCTGATGCTGGTGGCTTAATCTCTGTGAAATCCACCTCCCAATGCTCTCCTAGGGAATTTCCCCAGGCCCCAATTCCCAGGGGGACCCTCTTACCTTGCTTAGCATTTACCTGTGTATAGACAGTACTTCTAGTGACTGTGCTTTTAATTATCTTATCTAAGCTTGGTATATAGTACCTGCCTTGCAGAAGTCCAGAAGTCTTGGTGACGCCTAGGTGGGTAGCCTCGTGTAACTGGGCATCTAACGTCTGACCTAGAGCGTCTGGGACCAACAGTCTGTCTGTCATCAGGTAGGATCCACCAACCATGTGGTCCTTTGATGGCTTGCTTCTGTTCTGCCAATTCCTCCTCTTGTTTGGTGTAGGAGGGGTCTGTCCTAGGTCGCGGTCCAGCAGAGTTACTAAGACTTGTAAAGGCCCCACTGGTTTTTGGGTGGCTTCCTTAACAGTTTGGTCTGCGGCTCTAGTTCCTCTGGCTTCAATTGTGTCCCCTTTTTGATGTCCTTTTCAGTGCACTATTGCAACTGCCCTTGGGAGCCAGATGACCTCTAATAAGGCTAAAATCTCTTCCTTATTTTTAATGTCCTTTCCGGCTGAAGTTGGTAACGCTCTTTCCCGGTGGATGGCACTGTGTCCCCATCGAAGGGCCTGGATTAAGGCCAAAAGATCGGCTTTTTATGCCGTGGTTCCCCTATTCAGGGACTGTGCCCAAATGGTGCGGTCCAGGGTGACTACTGCTGCCCCTGAATATCGGATCCCATCCTGAACATAACTGCTCCCGTCCGTGACAGATCTGGGCGAACCATTTGTACTGTCTCTGTTACCTCTATGCAGTCATGAATAGGTTCCTCCGGATCACCATCTGGGAGCAGGCTGGCAGGGTTGATGGCCAGTGTCTTCTGGAACCGGATGCAGGGCTGGTCCAGGAGAAGAGCTTGGCACCGGGTGACCCTGGTGTTCTCTTAGACAGATAGGCAACAGGTCTCTTCCAGGTACCTAGCGTCTGAGTGAGAACCCCTTTGCCAATGCCCCTTACCTTACTCACGTAGAGGTTGGAAGGGCTTTGTGACGTCTGGCAAGGCTAGGGCAGGTGCTGAGACGAGAGCCTTCGTTAGCTCCTCAAAGGCCCATTGTTCCACTTCGGTCCAGTTCAGAGGCCGAGCTGGAGTGGCGGTGGCTTGAAATTGGACTACCACAGGAGCTTGATGACTTGCCAACCCCCGGGGGGAAGGGTGTTTGTTTTCTGCCCAGACCATGGAATAGACACGCTGTAATTCCTCCAAGTAGGTGCAGGCTTTATGCTCTTCCCCTGGAACCACTTTTTCCATCTCCTGCAAGAGATATTTCTCTGAGAGAGAACAGGTTAAAAGAATACAGGCAGTGGAGGATGCAACCGGAGTGGGTTTCCTTGGTACCATGTTCCTTCTGAGGTCCACAGTCCTTTTTGATGTCCAAAGAAAACAGGCAGTTTGTCAGGTGGCTCCCTGGACTGATGTCTGCTTAGAGGTAACGGGTCCTATCGGCTCTGTCAAGACTGAATAGGCTGCCCCAGTGTCCACCAGGAAACTAACAGGTTTGCCTCCCACTTGTAAGGTTACCTTGGGGGCTTAATGGAAAGGAGCCCCAGCCCTGTCAGTCCTCTTCCTCTAAGTTAAAAGATCCTTAGAATCTGAGTCTCCCCTTCTTCACAAAAACCTTTACAATTTCAAATTAGCTTTCAAACCTTCTTTCTATGTCCTTCAAAAATGTATAACTATGCCTCAAACCTTCTATTATTTTAAAATATTTAGAAAAGTTAGAGGGAGGAGGGAACAGGCCCAGTACCAGGTTCCCAGGCCTCCAGCTGCTTGAAATTCAAACTGCCACATTCTTCCTAAAGATAAAAGATCTCAGTTTCTGATAAGCCTGAAAAGGGGAATGGGGAATTTCTAGCTGCCCTCTTTAAGCCCCCTAACAGAACATGGTGAAAAGTGTCCAAGGAGTTGCCGGGGGTTCTTGGGTCCCATTGGGGCACAGGGGGTCACAAGGGAATGTTCCTCCTCCCCACCACCTCCAGCTACTCAAAAGAACCCCTGGAGGGGATGGACGCCAGGTGGGTGGAGGGAGGGAGTGTGGTGCGGGTCCCAGGTGGTGAAGGAGGTGCTCCCACTGAGGCGTTTTCATCTGGCAGTCCACTCTGTTCCCACTGGGAAAAGCACTTGCCTCCTGCCAGCGAAGGTGGTGTGTGGGGAACCGGTGACCCTTACACTGCAATCAGACTTCCTGACCTCTCTGAAAAGCCCCTCTGCTTGAGTGTGTTTCTATTAAAAAGTACTGATTTTAAAAACAATAACTTGAGAGTTGCCATACACAAAAAGGACCATTCTTCTCCTTCTAAAGGTTTTACAATGCATTGTAATCATTAATCATAATAAACTATGATTAATGATTACAATGCATTATAATTGGGGAGGCCAATTGAGACAAACAGTTCTGAGACTGTTCCTCCCCCACTGATTAAGATTGGGTGGCGGCAGGTGTCAGAAATATGATTCATTTAGTTTTTCTCTTTTAGCTTTCTGGCGACTTAGCCAGCTCTGTCTTCCTTCTTATAAATACTTAACTCTAGAATTTGTTCCCTGCTTTAAACCTCTTTGGACAACAACTGTTACAACTTCATACCTTTAAATTAATAGACATACATTTTATTAGTTAGGCAGGCTGATGCCCCCTCTGACAAAGAGCAAGCACCCCTGGGAAAAAGGAATCCCAGTGGCCACTGGCGGGGGGGGCGGGGAGGGGAGGATTGCTATCCGTCACAGTACTCAGCCTTAAATAAATTAAATGTTTCTTTTTCCTTTTTTTCACAAACTTCTACACTTATATGACTTACACCCTTTCAGTAAATAAGTACTCTTACAGTCTTGGGATCTGAGCAGATAACAGAAACACTGCCCAAGTCCCCTGATGAGGGCCTCCCTTTCCCACATCCCAGGAGAGGATTCTCCACCCATGTTTCAGCAAAACAGAAATGGCACTCATGTTGGACAAAGAAAACAAGACTAATAGACGCAACAAACAGATAAATGCCCCATCATACAACCTAGGGAGTTTCTCAGGAGCTCAGTCTGCCTCCCATAATGAGAGCGGACCAGGAGGGAGGGGCTGTGCAGGGAGACTGAGGGCTCAGGAAAGGAACACCCTGAGGGAAAGGGAGGGGTGTGCAAAATCCTCAGTGCTGCTCTTGGATTTCCTCTTCTGTGGCCTCTATAATAGGCTTAGATCCCCCACCCCTAGGTTTCTCCTTCCTAGCCTGGGCTAGGAGGATTGTCAGTCTCTTTTCCAATTTCTCATCTGGGCCTTGGCAACCTTTCAACCACCGGGGTTGGTCTGTCAGAATATCTATCCAAACATCAATATAGGGAATTTGGTCCGGGTGGCCCGGGGTGCCGTAACCAACAGGGCGGACTCTAGAAGCAATCCCCAAATCTAGGGTCCCAGTGGAAGGACACCCAACCCTGAATGTGGGCCATTCCAATTCACAAAATTTCTGTAGAGTTACATCATTGACCTCAACGCCATAGCCACCTGCACGATTCTTAAAATCCTGGAAATTCTTCAGAAAACACTCCAATGGGGTGGAGGGTCCAGACGGACCCTGACCCATTTTCACTGTTAGACAGAACAAAGAGAACATTGACGAGACGAACACAAAACACGGACCAGAAACCAAACCAGGATCCCGGACGCCATCGCGTCGGGGATCTGGACCGGGAGGTTAAGCGGTGTCCCGCCCTCCTCAAGTCCCTGAAGGAATGTTCCACAGACAGACCAGAATCCTTACCCCAGCCTCTGAGGTCCTGATGGCTTCGATTCCCGGATTGTCTTTTTGCGAGGAAATCACTCTCTCTCCCTTGGAACCCGGGACAGAGACGAGAGTGTCCTCTCCTGGGGTGTTCATCCACTGGCTACAAGGCCAGAGTGGATCTCACTGGGAGGAGCCTCCAAATGTTGTGGTGCAACCCGTGAATATAGACCACCAGGCAGCCAAATTGAAGTTTAGGAAGCCTTTATTACAAACTCGAGTCCGGGTTCGCGCTGCTCCCTGCTGTGTCAGTGGAGATGCGGGCCCGGACTCGAGTTTGTAATAAAGACTTCCTAAATTTCAATTTGGCTGCCTGGTGGTCTTCATTCTCGGGTCGCACCACAACAACACCTCCCTCCCACACTGCTCCAAGTGTGCCATTCACGGCAGACACCCTTTTATCATTCATCTTTAACTTCCCCGTGCATAGATGGATGGATGGATGGATGGATGGATGGATGGATGGATATGTTAGCATCCAAAAACATTAAAATTTCTGTGAGTTCATTTGAGACAATTGCCTAGAAGCAGATTCTCAATATATTGGGATGACGCTCTGACGCTCTGTAGAATGGAGGGTTTTTCGTTGTTTTGTTTTGGTGTGTGTGTGTGTGTGTGTGTGTGTGTGTGTGTGTGTGTGTATTGTTGTTGTTTTTCACCTTGTTGTATACATTACAAGCAAAAGAGGAGATGTAAGTGGGTTACATGAACTCCAGTGGTGATAGATGAGGGAGGCGAGAGAAAGCAAAGCGGGGCAGGAAACCTCTGGGATTGGATGAAAATGAAAATGAAATGATAGACACATACTCAGCAACTCACTCGATAACAATGAGGAGGTGTTAAAAGGAACATTACACCCTAGCCAGTTTGGCTCAGTGGCTAGAGCGTCAGCCTGCGGACTCAGTGTCCCAGGTTCGATTCTGGTCAACGGCATATATCTCGGGTGTGGGCACATCCCCGGTGGGTGGGTGTGCAGGAGGCAGCTGATTGATATTTCTCTCTCATCGATGTTTCTAACTCTCTATCCCTCTCCCTTCCTCTCTGTAAAAGAAATCCATAAAATATATTAAAAAAAAGAAAGATTGACCTTTGTCACAGGGAAGGAACCCACCATCACTGTTCTTATTGTTGTTAAACATTTAATTTCAGAGCATCCCTTGTGGTCTCTTTTCCATCCACAGATGGTTGGATGTGTCCTCCCTCCCTCCTCCCATCCCTCCCTCTGCCTGCCCGCCCACCCACCCACTTTCCATGGGAAATCCTCAATCTCATTTCACACAGTCACTGGTGATTGCACTCCCGGACTCCTCCCATTGAAAAAGAGGAAGAAAAATGGACAAACCTGTTTGAGCGACACAGGCCGCAACCGTGAATGAAGTACGCACACATGTGTGCGTGTGTGGCATCTGTCAACAACGTAAGAAATATTCCAACCCGAGAAGAATTTTTGTGAGTATCTTTGAGCCAAACTGTCCACAAATGTCGCTTGCACACACGCATGGAAGCACAATCTCAATGGTTGGAGATAACGTTCCAAAGAATGGCAATGCCGGACCCCCCCAGCCCCCGCACCTTATCTTATACACTCCAATCCAAAGTGGAGATCATACATGGGTGACATGAAATCCACTGGTGTTATTTTAGGAGGGGCGGGAGAAAGCAAAGCAGGGAAACCTCTGGGATGGGATGCAAAGTAAAATGATGGACCAAGACTTCTTGTACCTTAGGTGGGTGTAAGCTAGTTCATAGTCAATCATGAACTCAGTCACTGTGACGGGATCTGTGATATTCACAGAGCCATGCCTGTGATTCCAGGGGTCTGGAAAAGATGGAGAATCCCTTTGACATTTCAAAGATGTGTGATCATGGATTCAAGAAAGAAAGAAGGAAAGAGACAGGAAGGCTCTATCAGGCAAGATGACGGCCTAGGACAGGATCACCCACCTCAAACTGATTTAAGCTGATTTTACTCTCTAAGGCCACCACGCATGGACTCCCCCTGAGCTTGTCAGGTTTTATTACAGTATTTTGTCCTTTTTCACCACCACCACCATCCCACCACCTCCCCGTTGCGCCCCCCCCCCCCCCCCCACACACACACATGCGAGTTCGCTCATTGTGCAAACCATGGTGACTCTAAAGTCCTGATCCCAATCCCTGACCCCGGGAATTGTATTAAAAATCAAGGAGTGTGAGTGTAAACTGTAGGCTTATCAAAGGTTCAAAGGAGTTCTGTGTTTAACACCATTTAAAGAAAATAAACCAAGAAAGAGATCAAAGGTCAAAACACCCTCTCTTGGACTGGGAGTGAGAGAGTTCCTGCATCTGCCCAAGAGGGTCATCTGCAGTGTGAAAAGCCAGGGTTCGTTCGGCAACAGGGGATATTTTCTTCCTCACAGGGATCATGAGAAGCATCCATGACAGTCAGGGGGTGGGTGCTGTCATTGAAAAGGCAGGCAAGGCAAGCAGGGAGAGCTATGCCATTTGAAGGCACACCGTATCCGCTTTTCCTTTCACAACATTTATACAATGAATTCATGTTTCATTTTCAACTGCATTACTTCTTGCGGCTTCTCTTTCTCCTTCCACCCCTCCTCTTCCTCCCCTCTCCTCCTCCTCCTCCGTCCTCCTCCTCCCTCCTCCCCCCTCTGGCAGCAGCAGAGGGCTGTTGTTTCCAAATTTTTGGTTGATACTCAGGTGTAGGACAGACATATGTACGTATGTATGTATGTATATATGTATGTATGTATGTATAGTGTGTGAGGGTCGCTGGGGTGTGGGGGCAGGGAGGGCTTTAAAAGCTTCTATCTTCTCTCTCTCTCTCTCTCTCTCTCTCTCTCTCTCTCTCTCTCTCTCTCCTCTCCTAGAATTCAACAAGGACAGACTTCCCACAAGCGGATGAAGGGCTGTCGGTTAGACTTTAGGAATTTCCTTGAAGCTAGCACGCCCCTCACTGTGCCGCTGCCAATGCCAACGCCAACATGGCCTGGAAACATCCCTACAGGGTAGATAGTAATAGAAACAGGAACGGTAAGCATAGCAACGTGTTTTCTGGGGATTTGTGTCTTTTAGAGACCTAGAAATGCATAACGCTGTGATAAGTTTGCCACTTCACCAGTGCATTGTAAGCTATGTAAATATGGAATCATGGTAAGAATGTACTATTGCATGAGGGCTGTACATTAAAATGAAAAAACAAACGAACGAACAAATACAGAAAGAAAGAAAGAAAGAAAGAAAGAAAGAAAGAAAGAAAGAAAGAAAGAAAGAAGCAAATATATAAATAAGTAAGTGAGCAAATAAATAATAAGTGAGCAAATACATACACACACACACACATACATACATGAATGAATAAAAAACAAAAAATAAACAATAAATAAAAAATAAAAATAAATAAATAAAACAGCCCTAACCAGTTTGGATCAGTGGCTACAGCGTCGACCAGTGGACCAAAGGGTCCCAGGTTCGATTCTGGTCAAGGGCATGTACCTAGGTTGTAGGGGGTGTGCAGGAGGCAGCTGATCGATGTTTCTCTCTCATCCATGTTTCTGACTCTCTATCCCTCCCCCTTCCTCTCTGTAAAAAGTCAATAAAATATATTTAAAATAAATAAAGAAATAAAAGAAAGAAATAAAAAAACTAATAAATAAATAATAAAAAAGAGAAAGAAAAACAAAGAGAAAATTAATTAAATCTGGCAACATTTATCTGCTCTGCAGCTCCACCCCGACCCCTCCCACTCCCAAACCCTTGTGTTTAACCGCTCATCTCATCTACACAGAAAACTGGTCAACCCAATCCATCAAAGCCACAGCCAGAGTTCGGGCCTGGACATCTGGTCAACCCGTGCGGCCCTCACTGAGACAGTGTCCCTGCACAGACATCTGGTAGACCCACGCGGCCCTACCTGAGACAAGAGTCCTGGCCGGGAACTTCCGGGAAGGACATAAGTCCAGGCGGACTCCCGGTTTTTGTGTGTTTTTTTTTTTTTTTTTGGGGGGGGGGGTGGTGCTGGTCGACCGGGATTTTCGCAGGGGAAAAAAGGAGGGAAGCCTTGCCCTCGGACCCCCTGGGAAAGGGGCCGCATCCACCGCCGTCCACCACAGCTTCCCTGTCCCAGCCCAGGGCCCTACAGCCCCGGCAGCGTTAGCGGAGAGGAGGCGACAGTCCCCAGGGCCAGCGTGCAGAAGGACACTGAATGGATGCCGCGCGTTCTCCCTCCCCCTTCCTTCCCTTGGACTCTGAGCATTGAGACAGGCGTCCATCCCCCCCTCCCCCTCGGGAGGGAAGCGAGGCCTCCAGAGCGAGACAAATGCTTGGGTTGAGGGCTGACTTTCAATAGATAGCAGAAAGGGAGCTGCTCTGCTACAGACTAAACCCCGACCCAGAAGCAGGTCGTCTAGGAATGGTTTAGTGCCAGGTTCCCCAGGAACGTGTGTTGCATGAAGGGCGTGGGGGCGGCCCCCTTTCCGGCTTCACCCCATTTCCCAGGACGAAGAGCTCTCTGCACTGCACCCCGGTCCCCATGTGCATCGGGGCGTGCCCAGCTGCCACTGCTAGACTGTTGGGCTCTGTGGCACACAAGCAGGGACTGCGGGGGACCAACAATCCCTGAGACTAACCAAGGCTCCCTGGCTTTGCGTTATCATTCTGCCTGGGCGGGATTCTGACTTAGAGGTGTTCAGTCATCTTACCACGGGTGTTTAACATTCATTTTCTTAGGTCTCACATACCTTAGTTGTTTTCATAGAGCTGATATGACAGTTTAGGTTTCCGGTTCGGGTTAGGGCTAGGGTTAGGGCTGAGTTAGGGCTAATATTAGGGTTTGGCTTAGGGCTATTGTTAGGATAAGTGTTTGGGTAACTGTTAAGTAGGGTAAGGCTAGGGTTATGGCTTGGGTTATGGCAAGTATTATTTATAGGGTTAGGTTTAGGTCTACAGCTGGGGTTAGGATTAGGGTTAGGGTTAGGGTTAGGGTTAGGGTTGGACTTAGGGGTGAGGGTTAGGGTTTAAGTTTAAGTTTAGGGTAGGGTTAGGGTTTGGGTTAGAATTAGGGTTAGGGTTAGGGTTAGGGTTAGTGTTCGGGTTAGGGTTAGGGTTGGGGTTAGGGGTACGGGTTAGGGTGAGGGTGAGGGTGAGGGTTAGGGTGAGGGTAAGGGTAAAGGTGAGGGTAAAGCTAGGGTTATGGCTTG
>JAPDVU010000020.1:300000-302500 GCA_026230045.1 Corynorhinus townsendii
TTAGGGTATGGTTAGAGTTATGGTTAGGTTTTAGAGTTAGGGTTAGTGTTAGGGTTAGGGTGATGGTTAGGGTTAAGGGTTAGGGTTAGGGTTAGAGGTTAGGGTTTATGGTTAGTGTTAAGGGTTAGGGTTAGGGTTTAGGGTTAGGGTTAGGATTTGGTTTAGTGTTAGGGGTTAGGGTTAGGGTTAGGGGTTAGTGTTAAGGTTTTTGGTTATGGTTAAGGGTTAGAGTTAGGTGTAGGTTTAGGGTTAGTGTTAGGGTTAAGTTTAGGGTTAGGTTTTAGTGTTAGGGTTAGGGTTAGGGTTAGGGATAGGTTTAGTGTTAGGGTTTAGGTTTAGTGTTAAGATTTAGGGTCATGGTTAGGGTCAGGGTTATTGTAAGGGTGATGGTTGAGGTTTAGGGTATGGTTAGAGTTATGGTTAGGTTTTAGAGTTAGGGTTAGTGTTAGGGTTAGGGTGATGGTTTAGGGTTAGAGTAGGGTTATGGTTAGGGTTAGTTTTAGGGTTAGTGTTAGGGTTAGGGTTTAGGGTTAGGGTTAATGTTAGGGTTTAGGGTTAGCGTTTAGGTTTAAGGTTAGCGTTAGGGTAAGGGTTAGGATTTAGGATTAGAGTTTGGGTTAGGGTCAAGGTTTATGGTTAGGGTTCAGGGTTAAGAAGTTTAGGGGTAGGGTTCGGTTTAGGGTTAGGGTTAGGGTTAGGGTTTTGTTTTATGGTTAGGGTAGGGTTAGGGTTAGGGTTAGGTTCAAGTGTTACGGTTAGGGTTAGGGATAGGGTTAGGGTTAGGGTGATGGTTGAGGTTTAGGGTATGGTTAGGGTTAGGGTTATGTTTAAAGTTAGGGTTAGGGTTAGGTTTAGGGTTAGGTTCAAGTTTTACGGTTAGGGTTAGTGTTAGGGTTAGGGTTAGGTTAGGGGTTAAGGTTAGGGTTAGGGTTAGTGTTAGGGATAGCGTTAGGTTAGGAGTTAGGGTTAGGGTTAGGATTAGGGGTTAGTGTTAGGGTTAGGGTTAGGGGTTAGGATTAGGGTTACGGATTAAGGTTATGGGTGAAGGGTAGGGTTTATGGTTAGAGTTAACGGTTAGGGTTAGATTTTAGTGTTAGGGTTAGGTTTCGGTTTAGGGTTTAGGGTTAGGGTAAAGGTTAGGTTTAGGGTTAGGGTTTAGGGTTAAGGTTTAGGTTTAGGCTTAGTGTTAGTGTTATGGTTAGGATTTAAGTTTAAGTTTATGATTATGTTTAGGGTTAGGGTTAGGGTTGGGTTGGGGTTGGGGTTAGGGTTGCTGTTAGGGTTAGCTTTAGGGTTATGCGTAGGTTTAGGGTTGGGGATTGGGGTTGGGGTTGGGGTATTGGTTAGGTTTAGGGTTAGGGTTAGAGTTAGGGTTAGGGTTGGGGTTGGGGTTGGGGTTAGAATTAGGGTTAGGGTTAGCGTTACGGTTAGGGGTTAGGGTTAGGGTTAGGGTCACGGTTGGGGTTGGGGTGGGGTTGGGTTAGGGTTAGGGTTTGGGTTAAGGGTTAGGGTTAGGGTTAGGGTTAGGGTTTAGTTTTATGGTTAGGATTAGTTTTTATAGTTAGGGTTAGGGTTAGGCTTAGGGGTTAGTGTTAGGGTTAGGGTTAGGGTTAGGGTTAGGGTAGGGTGATGGTTGAGGTTTAGGGTATGGTTAGGGTTAGGGTTATGTTTTAAAGTTAGGGTTATGGTTAGGGTTAGGTTCAAGGGTTACGGTTAGGGTTAGTGTTAGGGTTAGGTTAGGGGTTAGGGTTAGGGTTAGGGTTAGTGTTAGGGTTAGCTTTACGTTAGGAGTTAGGGTTAGGGTTAGGGTTAGATGTTAGTGTTAGGTTTAGGGTTAGGGGTTAGGGTTAGGGTTACGGATTAAGGTTATGGGTGAAGGGTAGGGTTTATGGTTAGGGTTAACGGTTAGGGTTAGAGTTTAGTGTTAGGGTTAGGGTTAGGGTTAGGGTTAGGGGTAGGGGTTAGGGTTAATGTTAGTGTTAGGTTTAGGGTTAGGGTTAAGGTTAGGCTTTAGGGTTAAATTAGGCTTACGGTTAGGGTTTATGGTTAGGGTTAAGGGTTAGGTTTAGAGTTCAGGGTTAGAGTTAGGTTTAGGTTTAGGGTTTAGGGGTAGGGTAAATGTTAGGGATAGGGTTTGGGTTTAGGGCTAAGGTTTAGTTTTAGGGTAAAGGGTAGTGTTATGGTTAGGATTTAAGGTTAGGGTTAGGGTTAGGGTGATGCTTTAGGGTTAGGGTAGGGTTATGGTTAGGGTTAGGTTTAGGGTTAGGGTTAGAGTTTGGGTTTAGGTTTACGGTTAATGTTAGGGTTTAGGGCTAGGGTTTAGGTTTAAGGTTAGCGTTAGGGTTAGGGTTTAGGATTAGGGTTTGGGTTAGGGTTAGGGGTTTTGGTTAGGGTTAAGGGTTAGGGTTAGGGGGTAGGGTTAGGTTTAGGGTTAGGATTAAGTTGAGCGTTAGGGTTAGGGTTAGGGTTAGGGTTAGGTTTAGGGATAGGCTTATGGTTA
>JAPDVU010000020.1:307500-352500 GCA_026230045.1 Corynorhinus townsendii
TGGTTAGGTTTTAGGGTTAGAGTTAGTGTTAGGGTTAGGGGTAAAGGTTAGGCTTTAGGTTTAGGGTTTATTTTTAACCTTAAGGGTTACCGTTAGGATTAGGGTTTAGGGGTAGGGTTACGGTTAGGGTTAGGGTTAGGGTTAGAGTTCGGGGTTAGGGTTAGGGTTAGGGGTTAGGTTTATGGTTAGGGTTAGTTTTAGGGTTAACTTTGGGGTTAGGTTTTAGGGTTAGGATTATGGTTAGGGTTAGGGATAGGGTTAGGGTTTAGGGTTAGGGTTAGGGTTAGGGTTAGGGTTAGGTTTTATTTTTAGCCTTAAGGGTTACCATTAGGGTTAGGGTTTAGGATTAGGCTTACGGTTAGGGATAGGGTTAGGGTTAGACGTCGGATTTAAGGTTAGGGTTAGGGGTTAGGTTTATGTTTAGGGTTAGTTTTAGGGTTAAGGTTGGGGTTATGTTTTAGGGTTAGGATGAGGGTTAGCGTTAATTTCTAGGTTTAGGGTTAAGGTTATGGCTAGGGGTTAGGGTTAGATTTAGGGGTTAGTTTTAGAGTTTATGGTTAGGGTTAAGGGTTAGGGTAAGGGTTGGAGTTAGGGTTACGGGTTAGGGTTAGGGTTAGGGGTTAGAGTTATGGTTAGGGCTAGTGTTAGGGTTAAGGTTAAGATTAGGGTTATGGTTAGGGTTAGTGTTAGGGTTAAGGATAGGGTTAGGGTTATGGTTAGGGTTAGGGTTAGATTTATGGGTTAGGGTTAGGGTTAGGGTTAGTGTTAGTGTTTAATTTTAGGGTTAGGATTTCGGGTCAGAGTTAGGGTCATGGTTACGGTTATGGTGATGGTTGAGGTTAAGGGTATGGTTAAGGTTAGGGTTAGGTTTTAGAGTTAGGGTTAGGGATAGGGTTAGGGTTAGTGTTAGGGTGAGGGCGAGGATAAGGGTGAGGGTTAGGGTTAGGGTTAGGGTTTATTTTTAGCCTTAAGATTTACCGTTAGGGTTAGGGTTTAGGATTAGGGTTACGGTTAGGGTTAGGGTTAGGGTTAGAGGTGGGGGTTAGGGTTAGGGTTAGGTGTTAGGTTTATGTTTAGGGTTAGTGTTAGGGTTAAGGTGGGGTTAGGTTTTAGGGTTAGGATTGGGGTTAGCGTTAGTTTTTAGGTTTAGGGTTAGGGTTATGGTTAGGGGTTAGGGTTAGGGTTTAGGATTATGGTTTGGGGTAGGTTTATTATTAGGGTTTATGGTTAGGGTTAAGGGTCAGGGTTAGGGTTAGGGTTAGGTTTTAGGGTTATGATTAGGGTTAGTGTTAGAGTTAAAGTTAGAGTTAGGTTTAGGGTTAGGGTTAGGGTTAGGGTTATTTTTTAAGTTTAGGTTTAGAGTTATGCTTAGGGGTTAGGGTTACGGATAGGGGTTAGGTTTAGGGTTTATGGTTAGGGTTAAAGGTTGGGTTAAGGGTTAGGGTTAGGGTTTATTTTTAGTGTTGAGGGTTATGGTTAGGGTTAGGGATTAGAGTTAGTGTTACGGTCAGGGATAGGGTTAAGGTTAGTGGTATGGGGTTAGGGTTAAGGTTAGTGTTAGGTTTAGGGTTAGGGTTAGGGTGAGGGTTAGTTTAGGGGTTAGGGTTTGGGTTAGCGGTGAGCATTAGGGTTTATGGTTAGGGTTAAGGGTTAGGGTAAGGGTTAGAGTTAGGGTTACGGGTTAGGATTAGGGTTAGGGGTTAGGGTTATGGTTAGGGTTAGTGTTAGGGTTTAGGTTTAGGGTTAGGATTTCGGGTCAGGGTTAGGGTCAAGGTTACGATTAGGGTGATGGTTGAGGTTAAGGCTATGGGTTAGGGTTAGGATTAGGGGTAGGGTTAGGGTTAGGGTTTATTTTTAGCCTTAAGGGTTATGGTTAGGGTTAGGGTTTAGGATTAGGGTTACGGTTAGGGTTAGGGTTAGGGTTAGAGGTCGGGGTTAGGGTTAGGGTTAGGTTAGGATTATGTTAAGGTTAGTGTTAGGTTTAAGGTTGGGGTTAGGTTTTAGGGTTAGGATTAGGGTTAGCGTTAGTTTTTAGGTTTAGGGTTAGGGTTATGGTTAAGCGTTAGGGTGAGGGTTAGGGGTTAGGTTTAGGGTTAGGGTTATTGTTAGGGTTTAGGTTTAGGTTTAGGATTTCGGGTCAGGGTTAGGGTTAAGGTTACGGTTAGGGTGATGTTTGAGGTTAAGGGTATGGTTAGGGTTTGGGTTAGGTTTTAGAGTTAGGGTTAGGGTTAAGATTAGGGTTAGGTTTTTGGGTTAGGATTAGGGATATGGTTAGGGTTAGTGTTGGGGTGACCGTGAGGATAAGGGTGAGGGTGACAGTTAGGGTTAGGGGTTAGTGTTAAGGGTTACGGTTACGGTTAGGCTTTAGGGTTAGGGTTAGGCTTACGGTTAGGATTTATGGTTAGGGTTAAGGGTTAGGGTTAGGGTTAGGGTTAGGGTTAGGGTTAGGGTTAGAGGTAGGGGTTAGGGTTAGGGTTAGGTGTTAGGTTTATTTTTAGGGTTAGTGTTAGGGTTAAGGTGGGTTAGGTTTTAGGGTTAGGATTGGGGTTAGCATTAGTTTTTAGGTGTAGGGTTAGGATTATGGTTAGCGGTTAGGGTTAGGGTTTAATATTATGTTTTAGGGTAGGTTTATTATTAGGGTTTATGGTTAGGGTTAAGGGTTAGGTTTACGGCTAGAGTTCGGTTTAGGGTTAGGTTTTACGGTTAGTTTTAGGGGTTAGGGTTAGGTTTAGGGGTTAAGGTTATTGTTTTTTGTTAGGGTTAAGGGTCAGGGTTATGGTTAGGGTTAGGTTTTAGGGTTATGATTAGGGTTAAGGGTTTAAGGTTAGGTGTAGGTTTAAGGTTCGCATTAGGGTTAGGGTTATGGTTTAGGATTAGGGTTTGCGTTAGTGTTAGGGTTTTGGTTAGGGTTAAGCATTCGGGTTAGGGGTATGGTTAGGGTTAGGGTTAGGGTTAGGGTTAGGGTTAGTGTTAGGGTGAGGGTGAGGATAAGGGTGAGGGTTAGGGTTAGGGTAGGCGTTTATTTTTAGCCTTAAGGGTTACCGTTAGGGTTAGGGTTTAGGATTAGGGTTACGGTTAGGGTTAGGGTTAGGGTTAGGGTTAGAGGTTGGGGTTAGGGTTAGGGTTAGGTGTTAGGTTTATGTTTAGGGTTAGTGTTAGGGTTAAGGAGGGGTTAGGTTTTAAAGGTTAGGATTGGGGTTAGCGTTAGTTTTTAGGTTTAGGGTTAGGGTTATGGTTAGGGGTTAGGGTTAGGGTTTAGGATTATGGTTTGGGGTAGGTTTATTATTAGGGTTTATGGTTAGGGTTAAGGGTTAGGTTTATTGGTAGAGTTAGGTTTAGGGTTAGGTTTTAGGGTTAGTTTTAGGGGTTAGGGTTAGGTTTAGGGGTTAAGGTTAGGGTTTATTGTTAGGGTTAAGGGTCAGGGTTATGGTTAGGGTTAGGTTTTAGGGTTATGATTAGGGTTAAGGGTGTAAGGTTAAGGTTTAGGTTTAAGGTTTGCATTAGGGTTAGGGTTATGGTTTAGGATTAGGGTTTGGGTTAGTGTTAGGGTTTTGGTTAGGGTTAAGCGTTCGGGTTAGGGGTATGGTTAGGGTTAGGGTTAGGGTTAAGGTTAGGGTGTAGGTTTTAGAGTTAGGGTTAGGGTTAGGGTTGGTTTTTAAGGTTAGGATTAGGGTTAGGATTAGGGTTAGGGTTTGGGTGATGGTTGAGGTTTATGGTATGGTTAGGGTTAGGGTTAGGTTTTACAGTAAGGGTTAGGATTAGGGTTAGGGTTAGGTTTTAGGGTTAGGGTTATGGTTATGGTTAGGGTTAGTGTTAGGGTTAGGGGTTAGTGTTAGGGTTGGGGTTACGATTTGGGTTTATAGTTATGGTTAAGGGTTAAGGTTAGGGTTGGGGTTGGGGTTGGGGTTGGGGTTGGGTTAGGGTTAGAGTTAGGGTTAGTGTTGGGGTTAGGGTTAGGTTTAGGGTTAGGGTTAGGGTTAGAGTTAGGGGTAAAGTTTAGGCTTTAGGTTTAGGGTTGGGGTTAAGGTTAATGTTAGGGTTTAGAGTTAGGGTTAAGGTTTAGGGTTAGCTTTTGGGTTAGGGTTATGGTTTAGGATTATGGTTTAGGTTAGTTTTAGGGTTAGGTTTATGGTTAGGGTTAAGGGTTAGGTTTAGGTGTAGGGTTATGGTTAGGGTTAGGTTTTATGGTTAGGGTTTGGGTGAGTTTTTAGGGTGAGGGCTGGGTTAGTGTTAGGGGTTAGGATTAGGGTTTATGGTTAGGGTTAGGGTTAGGGTTAGGTTTAGGGTTAGGGTCATTGTTAGGGGTTAGGGTTAGGGTTAGGGTTAGGGTCAGGATGAGGCTTTAGGGTTAGGGTTAAGGTTGGGGTTATGGTCAGGGTTTATGTTTAGTGTTAAAGGTTAGGGTTAGGGTTAGGGTTTAGGGATAGCATTAGGGTTATGTTTTAGGGTTAAGGTTAGGGTTAGGGTTAGGGTTATGGTTAGGGGTTAGGGTTAGGGTTAGGGGTTAGGGTTAGGGTTTATGGTGAGGGTTAAGGGTTAGGGTTGGGGTTAGGGTTTAGGGTTAGGCTTAGGGTTAGGGTTAGTGTTAGAGATTAAGGTTAGGGTTAGGGGTTAGGTTTAGGGTATGTTTAGGTTAAGGGTTAGATTTAGGGTTAGTGTTAGGGTTAGGGGTTAGGTTTAGTGTTAGGGGTTAGGGTCATGGTTAGAGTTAGTGTTAGGGTTAAGGTTAGGGTAAGTTTTAGGGTTAAGGTTAAAGTTAGGGTTAAATTTTAAGTTTAGGGTTAGGGTTATGGTTGGGGGTTAAGTTTAGGGTTAGGATTTAGGGTCAGGGTTACGGTTAGGGTGATGGTTGACGCTTAGGGTATGGTTAGTGTTAGGGTTAGGTTTTAGAGGTGGGGTAGGGTTAGGTTTTAGGGTTAGGTTTAGGCTTATGGTTAGGGTTAGTGTTAGGTTGAGAGTGAGGATAAGGGTGAGGGTGAGGGTGAGGTTTAGGGGTTAGGGTTACAGTTAGGGTTAGGGGTTAGTGTTAGTGTTAGTGTTAAGGTTTTGAGTTAGGGTTAGGTTTATGGTTAGGCTTAGGGATTTGGGTTAAGGGTGCAGGGTAGAGTTTAGGGTTAGTGTTACGATTAGGCTTTAGGTTAAAGTTAGGCTGACGGTTAGGGTTTATGGTTAGGGTTAGGGGTTAGGGTTAGAGTTTAGAGTTAGGGTTAGGTTTAGGTTTAGGGTTTAGGGTTAGGGTAAAGGTTCGTTTATTGTTACGGTTTAGGGTTAAGGTTTAGGTGTACGGTTAGGGTTAGTGTTATGGTTAGGATTTAAGGTCAGGGTTATGGTTAGGGTGATGGTTTAGGGTTAGTGTAGGGTTATGGTTAGGGTTAGGTTTTAAGGTTAGGGTTAGGGTTAGGGTTAGGGTTTATGGTTAGCATTAATGTTAGGGTTTAGGGTTAGCATTTAGGTTTAAGGTTAGCGTTAGGGTTCGGGTTAGGGTTTAGGATTAGGGTTTTGGTTAGGATTAGGGTTTATGGTTAGGGTTAAGGGTTAGGGTTAGGGGTAGGGTTAGGGTTAGGGTTAATGTAAGGGTTAGGTTTTAGTGTGAGGGTTAGGGTTAGGGTTAATTTTAAGGTTAGTGTTAGCCTCAGGGATAGGGTTAGGGTTAGGGTGATGGTTGAGTTTTAGGGTATGGTTAGGGTAGGGTTAGGGTTAGGGTTAGGTTTTAGGGTTAGTGTTAGTGTTATGGTTAGGGTTAGTGTTAGGGTTCGGGGATAGGGTTGGAGGTTAAGGTTAGAGTTTAGGGTTAGCGTTAGCGTTAGGATTAGGCTTTAGAGTTAAGGTTAGGTTTTAGGGTTAGAGTTAGGGTTAAGGTTAGAGGTAAAGTTTAGGCTTTAGGTTTAGGATTAGGTTTAAGGTTATGCTTTAGGGTTAGGTTTAGGGTTTTTCGTTAAGGTTAAGGGTTAGGTTTAGGGTTTGAGGTTAGAGTTAGGGTTAGGGGTTAGGGTTAGGATTACGGGTTAGGGTTAACATTTATTTTTAGGGTTAAGGTTTATGGTTAGGGTTAAGGGTTAGGGTTAGGGTTAGGATTTAGGGTTAAGGTTTAGGTTTAGGGTTAGTGTTAGTGTTATGGTTAGGATTTAATGTTAGGGTTAGGGTTAGGGTTGGTGTTGGGGTTGGGGTTGGGGTTGGGGTTAGGGTTAGGGTTTACGTTTAAGGTTAGTGTTAGGGTTTAGGATTAGGGTTTGGGTTAGGGTTAGGGTTTAATCTTTAGGGTTAAGGGTTTGGGTTAGGGTTAGGGGTAGGGTTAGGGTTATGGTTAGGGTTAGGGTTATGGTTAAGGTTAGGGTTAAGTTTTAGGGTTAGGGTTAGTTTTTAGGGTTAGGGATTAGCGTTAGGAATAGGGTTAGGGTGATAGTTGAGGTTTAGGGTATGGTTAGGGTTAGGGTTAGGTTTTAGAGTTAGGGTTAGGTATAGTGTTAGGTTTTAGGGTTAGGTTTAGTGTTATGTTTAGGGTTAGTGTTAGGGTTAGGGGTTAAGGTTAGGATTTAGGGTTAGGGTTAGGATTAGGATTAGGCTTTAGGGTTAGGGTTAAGGTTGGGGTTATGGTCAGGGTTTATGTTTAGGGTTAAGAGTTAGGGTTAGGGTTAGGGTTAGGGTTAGGGTTACGGTTATGGTTAGTTGTTAGGGGTAGGGGTAGGGCTAGGTTTAGGTTTTAGAGTTAAGTTTAGGTTTAGGGTTTAGGGTTAGAGTTAGGGTTAATGTTTGGGTTTAGGGTTGGTGTTGAGGTTTAAGGTTAGCGTTTGGGTTAGGGATAGGGTTTAGGATTAGGGTTTGGGTTAGGGTTAGGGTTTATGTTTAAGGTTCGTTTTAGGGTTAGGGTTAGGATTTATGATCAGGTTTTGGGTTAGGGTGATGGTTTAGCATTAGGGTATGTTTAGTGTTAGGGTTCGGGTTTAGTGTTAGGGTTGGTTTTATTGTTAGTGTTTCGGGTTAGGGTTAGTGTTAGGGTTTAGGTTTAGGGTTTAGGTTGAAGGTTAGGGTTAGGCTTTAGAGTTAGAGTTAGGGAAAGGGTTATGGTTAGGGTTTAGGGTTAGGGTAAGGGTTAGTGTTTGGGTTAGGGATTAGGGTTAAACTTTACGTTTAGGATTAGGGTTAGGGTGATGGTTTAGGGTTAGGGTAGGGTTACAGTTAGGGTTAGGTTTTAGGGTTACGTTTAATGTTAGTGTCATGGTTAGGGGTTAGGGTTTGGGTTAGGGTTAATGTTAGGGTTTAGTGTTAGGGTTTAGGTTTAAGGTTAGCGTTAGAGTTTGTGTTATGGTTTAGGATTAGGGTTTGGGTTAGGGTTATGGTTTATATTTAGGGTTATGGGTTAAGGTTAGGGGTAGCGTTAGGGTTAGGGATAGGGTTAGGTTTTGGGTTAAGGTTAGGGTTAGGTTTTAGGGTTACGGTTAGGGTTATGGTTATGGTTAGGGTTTAGTGTTAGGGTTAGGGTTAGTCTTAGGGTTAGGGGTGAGAGTGAGGGAGAAGGTGTTGTTGAGCGTGAGAGTTAGGGTGAGCGTGAGGGTTTAGGTGAGGGTAAGGCTAGGGTTATGACTTGGGTTATGGCCAGTATTATTTATAGGGTTTTATAGGAGTATAAAATTTTATTAATCTAGGAACTGCTAAATGTTTGACTTGCCAGCTTTAAAAGTTCGAAGTGCAAATTAAATTGGGAGAAATTATATAGTTGTGGTAATTAAACGTCTAAAGTATAAAAAATTGTTGAGAAAATAAAATATGTTTTCTGTGAAAATAATTAGGAATTCAAAACAAGTTCCTTATTGGTCTCAGTAAAAAAGAGGATTAATTATGTGATCCTAACTAAAAATTTTCTATGCAAAAAACTAGTTTAATATCTAATTGATATCAACATAATTATAAAAAGTATTATAATCTTTAAATCATATATGGATATCTATATGTGTGTGTGTGTGTGTGTGTATATATATATATATATATATATATATATATATATATATATATATATATATATATTTGATGGTTTTTTCCATGTTAAAATTTCAAGGCTTTAACAGAGATGATTCTTGGAAGGCTCCAAGGGCCCGGAGTAATACAAGAAATTTATTCTCTCTTTTTAAAGGAAATAATTTATATTTAACAGATCTAATATATTGGAAATTGCATGGAAAGCCTTATCAAATAAAAGTTAACGATTATATTTTAAATGTTATGAAGGTTTTTGCCTCTCAGAAGGGCAAATTGAATATATTTCTTAAACATAGTCAAAATTTTCAACAGCAGTAGAATCTCAAGAAACATAAAAGCCCCAAGCAGCCCTGCATTTTGAATGGGCTGGGGGTGGGACAATGTTTGTCCTTTTGGATCAGACCAATAAGTATCAGACATTTATGTTTTACTGAATAAGTTTCTTTGCCTTTTAATTAAAGATACCTACTTAAGTTACCTTATACATTAGCTTTTATAATGTAATCAAGGTCTCATATAAATTAAGTTACATGAGAAGCCAATGTTTAAGTAATTGAATCCAAGTAAAATCTAAGAACAGTTAAGACAGCCACCATTATTGCCTGACTTTGGTAGCCGCCTGAATTCTTAACTAAGCTAGAGGCGAGGCAACATTTTTGGCTTGTGAATCAAATGTAAACAACTAAATTTGCTTTGCTTTTAAATGAAGATATCTACTTTAATTACTTAAATAAATTAGCTTTTTAAATTATAATCAAGGTTTTCAGCTAAATGAAAAGCCAATATTTTTATAAACAATTCTAATAAAGAGCAGAAACAGCGAGTGAGATTTTTGTTTGCAATATAAATTTGACTGTCATTTAAAAGAACAGATTAGACAGCTGCCATGATGGCCACATGGCTTGCTGGTCCCCTTGGAAGACATAGGGGCCAACCCCTTCCTTTGTAAATAATTTGATTAAGTATTCTAAGTTACTGAAGGCCTTCCCATGGTCCCTCTGTGGATGCAAATGAAGCCTAAGGGGATAGTCTTCAAAAAATAAAATTCCAGCTTAATAAAAGGAGAAATTTGAAAAGTTTTCAAATCTCTTTCACTGGAATTTATAGGATAAACTGAGGATTGTTATTAAAATATTAAATCTAATTCGTACTAGTGGTCACTCACCATAACCTTAAGAGAAATTGTTTCATGTGACAAAGATTTTTAAATGAAACTCTATGTAGCCTGAAAATTATTTTTGAAGGAAATAAGGAGAGGTTTCCTCCAAATGTCGTAAGGATTGTAATTGATAACCAACACATTAGGCCTCAGAAGGTGGAGATAAGAAAAGATTGTCTTAATACTTTAAATGACTTTCAGAAATTATTAGGGGACATTAACTGGTTAAGACCTTATCCGAAGATCTCTACAGGAGAACTGACAAATTGACTTAATTTACTTAGAGGTGACTCTAATCTTTCCTCTCCCCAACATTAACAAATGAAGCTAAGAATGAGTTGCTAAGAGTGGAGCAGGCAATTTCATCAGCCCAAGTAGCACGGGTACAGCCCGAATTGCCTTTATTGGGACAAAGTAACCCAACTGCAAATAGTCCCACTGGAGTCATCATTCAAAATAGAAATTCTCCTGCCATTATTGAATGGGTCCACCTAGGGCATCAATCCTCTAAAACAGCGGTTACATATGTAGAACTAATGATCATACAATAAATTCAGACCGAGTCATACTGACAGGTCATACTTCTGAACAAAGAATTGAACTGGAAGCCATTAAGGCTGCATTGCAGGATTTCCAAGATGCTCTTAATACCGTCTCTGATTCCTTTTATGCTGTGAACTTGGTGAATAGAATTGAAACTGCCTAGTTGAAATGGCTTAGTGACCAAAGTTTATTTTTACTATTTAAACAAGTTCAGCAGATTGTACAACAGAGACAATATCCTTTTTATATCGCTCACATCAGGGCTCATAGTGTCTTACCTGGTCCTTTAACAAAAGGAAATGCACAGGCTGATCAATTGGTTGCTTTATTAAAAGAAGCCTTAGAATCTCATCAACTTTTACATCAGCCTGCCAAAATGCTGTCTAAACAATTCTCAATCACTCCACAGCAAGCAAAACAGATTATTAAGGAATGTCCCACTTGCATGTTACATCTACCTCAAGGGCGTAACACAGGAATCAACCCTAGAGGTTTGCACAGAGACCATATCTGGCAAATGGATGTAACGCATTATACTTCCTTTGGACGCCTTGGGGCATTACCTGTCTGTAGACACCTTTTCAAAAGTCCTATAGGCTACTGCATCTACAGGAGAAATGGCAAAACAGGTTATTAATCATTGCCTAGCTGCTTTTGCCATCATGGGAGTTCCAAAAATTATTAAAACTTATAATGGGCCTGCTTACACAAGCGGTCAATTCCAGGAATTTTGTAAAAGGTGAAAAAGTCAGCACATTACAGGAATACCATATAATTCCCTAGGACAGGCCATTATTGAACGACAGCATCAACTGCTAAAATCCCAACTTGAAGAACAAAAAGGGGGGATTGTGGAGAAATCACCTGCGGGTAGGCTGCACCAAGCCTTGATTACTTTAAATTCTTTCACTTGTGATGCTGATGGAAAGACACCTATGGAGCTACATTGGTGTCAGAATAAAACAAAAGAAAATGGTTTAGTTAGATGGAAGGATCCCAAATCTGGTTTATGGAAGGGACCTGATCCATCATTAACCTTTGGAAGAGGGTATGCTTGTATATTCCCAGAGAATTTTTCCAAACCTGTGTGGATTCCTGCTAGAAATATTAAACTGCAACAGGGATCCAAGAGAGAAACTAGCCAGGCTAATAAGGACCTTGTGCCTGGAGCCACACCATGAAGCCGCAGACAATCAACTACCTCAGCCAGAGAGAGCAGCGACTGCAAGCAATCCACTGAAGATGAACAAGAGTAGGACAAGCCAGACAATAAACAGCCTGGAGACCACCTGAGGCATGGTAAGAAAGACGGTACAGATGCCTGAGAATGTCTTTCCTGCCATGCTAGCAGTCGTCACCTATATGGTAACATTACCTGGGGCAAATGGGGAAGTATTTATCACTTATGATTCCTGACCCTTCATGGGTAGGAACCCTTATGTGAGCTGATCCCCCGCCTAATGTCGTATGCAAGAGGAACATGGGTGAGGAAAGGAAGTAGGGGACTATTCACTACTTGCTCCTGGGAGAGGTGCAGAGAATATAACTAAGACCTTGTCTGTACAAAAAGAAATTGACAGCCAGTTTGAAATTGAATTGCCATCACCTAGAGCAAAGGATATCCTTATATGATATTATTCTACAATGTCATTATAATTTTTTATATTTTACAACAGCATATTGTACAATTATCCCAAACAAACTTAAAAACTAATTCTTTGCATGTTTGGCAATATTTTACACACACACACACACACACACACACACACACACACACACACACACAAAGGGCATGAAAGGATTTAATCCCTTCCAGAAAGAAATTACGGCCTCCCTGGGAAGGCTCTTGAGCATTCTATATTGGCCTCTTTCGCCAAGAGGGACCCTCCGACAGCTGTTGCCTGAGCTTTGTGTTCATACTGAGGTTGAAGCCTCGTAGTGGCTGGTACCATGGATATGTCTCTGGCCCAATGGCGTGACCTGGGCCCTCCCTGGAGAAGAAATCTGGACTCCCTAAAGATCTGTGATCAGTGCAAGGCCCCACCGGCGGCCGAGGTGGGATGCCAAGGTAGGTGCTGGGCGTGGAGACCACGGGGGCATAGGCTACCAAGGAGACAGAACTGAACCTCACGTCACCCTGCTTGGCCCCGGAAGATGGCTGGTTAGCCAGAGACGGTTAAAATTCCTCAAGGAAGGAACAACCTAAGACAGGCACAGTCGCAGTGGGGCCATCAGGAGAGAACTTGCGGGGGGCAACAGAAGTGGGGCACAGACCCTCACCCCCCCCCAACATTTCAGGGGCTTGAATCCTCGCCCCTTCTGCGGGAGGTCTCCTGTCCCCATGGCTGCTTCATGCTTCCCACATCCAGCTCAGATCAGGACCCAGGCAACAGAAAGAGACTTGGACCAGCTCAGATCCAGACCCAGGCAACAAACAGAGACTTGGCTGACAGCAGCTGCCCTATATCTAAATCCACCCTAGCATCGGGAATGCTCATGGCCTACTCAGGGATGCAACTAATCCTTTCCATTAATATTTACAGGGTAAACTAAGATTGTTGTTAGAGTATTAAATTTGACAGTAAAATAATAGTCCATTTTTCAGATTAATTTCAATTGGCTAATTGAAATATGTGATTATTCAAGAAAATTTAATTGTACTGGACAAAAAACTGTTCCTGAAGTATTAACTAAAATTTCTATTGGTAGTTCACCTCATGGTAAAATTGCTTAAACATGCAAAGAACCTAAAGCAGTCATATTTTTGTGCAAAAAATTAAAATTTAAAGTTATTAAGACTGCATTGTAAAATTTCCAAAAAAAAGCCTCCATTAATCAAAAAAAAGCCTCCATTTATCAAAAAAAGTGGAAAAATATCATGTAAAGGAAAAATATCCTGAAAGTAAATTACATCTAGAAAACTTTTTCCTTTGAAAACTAATTTTCATTTTTAATACTAAAAACAAAGCACCCATGAAAAACACACATGGTGTCAAAATAGGCCAAAGGAAAGTTGCTTGGGCAAAAAATGAAAAGGATCCCAAGTCAAATTTATAAAAAAGATTGCTTTATTAACTTTTGGTCGAGAATATGTTTGTGTATTTTCAGAAAAACAAGACCAGGAAAGAAAACAAGACTATGTGGATTTCTGCAACTGAGAGGAATTGCTGCAGCCATGAAGACAAGAGGAGAAACAGTTCAGAGATGGAGGACGCTGACGACGCCTTGCCATGCTAGCAGTCAGCAGCTGTGCATCGCTGCAGGTTGCCCAGGACCAAACCAGAGGGTCGGACCTGCATTACCATTTGCCACCATCCACATATCACTGCTGACATGAACACAAAAGGAACTGTTTGACATTGAAACTGCTCAGAACTATTAGACATTGAAACTGGGACTCAGACTGTTGGACACTTGAAACTGGGACTCAAACTTATATGATTATTTCGACATTCTTTTTAAAGGAAAGAATCGGGGGAGATGTTGGAAACCAATCTTTGTGCCACTAATAGAGAGATGTGGAAAGGCCGTCAACCTTAATTGCTCTGAAAGTTCGAAGCTAATCACTTACTGTTTAGTTGAAACATTGTTATCAGAAGCAGCCTCCACTGGATTTCTGTTATTGGAGTTTCTTGCCTAAAGGTTGTGGGTATATCCCATAGTCTCAATAAAAGGGATAGCAAGGTCAGAGCGGGGGCAGTCTTCCCACTAGAGGTTGGCTCCTGCCTAGCCCCCAATATTCCCAAATTAATACTTTTCTAGTCTCTTTTCATTTGTGTGCGGCCTTCTCCAGAACCCGAACCCTGAACCGGGACCCTGAAACACGCGGGACGTGAAAGAGGTTCCCACAGCACCTGAGTAGCAACTCCAGTGTTTTCCAGAATGGACTGAGTTCCAGGAGCCAGCAAAGCAGCAAGGAAAAGAAGATATATAAACGGCCACCAGGTGGCGCCCGAAAACCAGCGAGGATGTCAGCAGGCTGGCTGCTGGTAGGGCGCCCCCCCACCGCCCCCCCACCGCCCCCCGCTCCTGGGGGGCGGAGGGGTGGGCGGTGGTGTGAGTGTGGCGGTGGCCCATCTCCTCTGGGACCCCACCTCCAGTGGAACCCTCGCGGGCAGGTGGTGAGGGTGGCGGGCTGCAGGGCATCTGCCACCTGGGGTTTCCCCAGAGGCCCTGCTCCCTGGCCTCTGAAGGGGGACTAGAAAAGTTTGTGTTTGGGGGGGGGGCGGGAGGCGGGAGGGGGAAGCGTGACAGAGGACCCAGATAAGGTACCCAGAACAGTCTTTGTGGCCCAGGACCCTCAACACCTAAACCCGGTGGACTCTGAAAGGCTGAACCTGGCGAGTGTTCACGGGACAACAAAGGAGGAATGGTTTTCTCTTATTTTGTCTCCTTTCAGTTTCGTTTCTTTTCTTTTTTTTGGAATTGAATTTATGGGGGGAGACATCGGTTAATAAAGTGGTACAGGCTTTACAAGGAATACAAGAGGATAAAATGAAACCCTGTAAATACAGAAGAAGCTTTGCACTGTGGGTGAAAAGGGGCCACAGGCTAACCTGACCCACTCCGGGGAGGCCAGTGTGGAGGCCTGGCCAGGCCTTGCAAACTCAAGACACCTAAAGTGACCACCCAGGCCGATCTGAAATTAAAAGGAAAAAAGGAAGAAAAAGAAAAAAAAGTTTTAAAGTAAAAAGCAGTCCATAGTGGGTAGTCACGCCCAAGGTCTGGTATCTTTCCCTGAGAGAGAGCAGCTTTGAACTTACTGGTAGCTGAGGCTGTTGTCTTTCTATGCCTCTATGATTCCATTTCTTTGGACTAGTCTAGTGAATGTCAAGGTAACTAGTCACTTCCCCTTTTTCCAGGTGCCCAGGGTTCCTCCCAGGGCAGAGACCACAAATTCCCTCACTGTGACTGTAGTATATTTTTTTAAAAGCTAGGGACGAATGAACATTACTAAATATTTACGTAGTCTATCATAGTGAATTCTCAGTGTTACATTCACTTTTGTCCAGTGATTGAAAATCATAAATTATGAATGCCAAATGTTTATACACCAAAACACTGACCTAACCCTAAGCCTAGCCCTAACATTAAAATTAAATTTAGACCTGAACTTATCCCTAACCCTAACCCTAACCTTAACCTAACCCTTAGCCTAACCCTACCTTAACCCTAATCCTGACCCTAACCCTAAAACTAATACTTGCCATAATACTGGCCCTAACCCTAGCACTACCCTAAATTTAAACTTAACCCTTACCCTAACCCTAATACTTGCTCTAACCTAAGCTCTATTCCTAACCCTAATACTAGCACTAACGCTAGACCTAAGCTATGCACTAGCCCTAGTCCTTACCGGACACAAACCATAACCCTAAACCTAGCACTAGCTATAACCCTAACTCTTGCCCAATTCCTAAACCTAGCCCTAACATTAAACCCACCCCTGACCTTAACCTAACCCTAACCCTTTCCATAACCTAGCCCTAAACCTAAATCTAACCCTAAACCTAACCCAACCCTATCCTTAACCCTAACCCTAACCCTTAATCTAGCCCTAAACCTATCCATAGACCTATCCCTACCCTTATACATAACTCTATCCCTAATCATGAACCTAACTGAACCCAAGTTGAAGCTTAACGCTAACCATAATACTAGCCCTAACCTAATCCCTAACCCTAGCCTTAACAATAAGCTTAACCATACACCTAACACTAGCACTATCCCTAACCGAATCGCTAACCCTAACTGGAGCCCTATCCTTAACCCTAAACCTAATCCATAATCAGAGCCCTCACCCTAACCTAAATCTAAACCTAGCCCTAGCCCTAGACTTAACCCTAATATTAGCACTAACACTAGCCATAACCTGAGCCTTAACCCTAACCCTAACCCTAGCCCTAGCCCTAGCCCTAAACCTAACCCTAATATTAGCACTAACACTAGCCCTAACACGAGCCTTAACCCTAACCCTAACCCTACACCTAGCCCTAACCCTAAAGCGAACGCTAATCCTTGCGTGAACCTAACCCTAACATTAAACCTAAACCTAAAAACAGTCCAAATCCAATACGTAAACCTAACTCTAACCCTAACCACAAACTTAACCCTAATATTAGTCCTAATTCTAATATTAACCCTAACTTCTAACACTATCCCTAATCCTAACACTAGCCCCAACCCTCACGCTACCTGAGCCACTAAACTAGCCATAATCCTAACCCTCACCCTAACCCTAGCCCTAACTCTTGCTTTAAACCGAACCCTATCCCTAACTCGAATCCTAACAGTAGTGATAGACCTAAACTTTAACCTAACCCTACCCATAATCCCATACCTAAAACTAACACTAAACCTAATACTAGCCCTAAACCTACCCATAACCCTAACCATAACCCTAACACAAACCTTAACTCTAACACTAGCATTAACCCTAGCCCTAGGGCTAGCACTAACCAAAACTCAAACAGTGGTCCTAACCCTAACACTAACCCTAATAAAAGCTCTAGCCCAAACACTAACCCTAATACTAGCCATAACCCAAGCCCTAACCCTGGCCTTAACCCTAAACCTAACCCTAAACCTAATGCTAACCCAAAACCTAAGAGTAATACTTGCCATAAGGCTATCCCTAACCCTAGCATTGACCCCAGTCCTAACACTAACCCTGACCCTAATACTAGCCCAAACCCTAGCCCTAACATTGGCCTTAACCCTAACTATAAGCCTAACACTAATACTTGCCATATCCCTAGGCCTAACCCTAGGCCTAACCCTAACCCTAACCCTAACCCTAATACAAACCCTAACCCTCGCCCTGACCCTATTCTTAATGCTAACCCTAATCTTCACTCTAACTTTAGCCCTAACCCTAATCCTAAACTGTCATATAATTTGTATGAACATAACTTGGTATTTGACCTCTATGAAAATGAATGTTTAAATATTTAACCAACCTTCTTTCAAAGAAGCCAACACATTTAGACTGAATTATAAATGAAAACAGTATCCAATTCAGTACTCTTTGAACATGATTTCCCAGTGATTAAACAGTGTCCATCAGATATTATGGCTCAATGAACAGGTACAACTACTGTTTCAAGTACATTCCTAAATATTTCCCTACTCCGACATTGTGAATTCTCAGTGTTGGACTGATATTTTTCCAGTGATTCAAGCTCATTCCTTGTAAATTCCAAGTGTTTTACAGTGTTTTGCCATATATACCAACTCTTTAAATGTGAATGTTTACTATTTTAAAGAATCCTAACGTTCAGAGCGCTTTGAACACAAATTCTCATTATTTCAACATGCAGTAGAGGTGATAAGGTTCTGCAACATATTCCATGTGATTCAGAAACACCACTACACATTTAACTGGTCTGTTATTTTGAGCTCTGAGAGTTTTAACATTTTAATACAGGTATCATACCAGCTCTTCAAAGATACATTATTACTACTTTGAAAACGAGCCTAGCAATCATTTTGATTTCTTAGAATATTAAATACTTTCATACGATTATAATAGCACTATGAAAATGATTTTTTAAGTATTTCACCAACTTTCTTCCAAAAAAGCCAACTCATTTTGATGAAATAATAAGTGTAAACTGTATCACATTCACTTCTCAGGTTTTAAACATGATTTCCCAATGACACAATTGTGTCCTTAAGAAATGAAGGCTCTTTGAACATGTATTCCTAGTGTATGAAACACATTCCTAAATATTTCCCTAGTCTATCAGAGAGAATTCTCAGTGTTACATTCAATCACTTTTGTCCAGTGTTTGAAGATCTTTCATTATGAATTCCAAATGTTTATACACCAAAACATGAACCTAACCCTAAGCCTAGCCCTAACATTAAACCTAAACTTAGCGCTATCCTTAGCCCTAACCCTAACCCTAAACATAGCCCTAGACCTAACCCTAACCCTTACACTACTACTTCCCATAACCCAAGACCTAAACCTATCCTTAACCCTAATCCTAATCCTAACCTTAACCCTTACCCTAACCATAACAATAGCCTAACCCTAACCCTAATTCGAGCCATAACCCTATTCCTAACCCTGGTCATAACCCAAACTCTAACCCTTACCCTAAAACTAATACTGGCCATAATCCTAGCCCTAACCCTAGCCTTGACCATAACCTAAACTTAACCCTAACCCTAACCTTAACCCTTACCCTAACCCTAATCTTAATATTAGCCTCAACCTTAACCCTAATACTAGCCCTAACCATAGTGCTAACCCTAGCCTGACCTCTTGGGATAGAGCTAATATTAGCTCTATCCCAAGCCCTAACCCTAACCCTAACCCTACTCCTTAACCTAACTCTAGCCCTAAGGCTAATCCTAACCCAAATACTAGCACTAACCCTAACCCCTAGCCAAGCCCTAGCCTAGATCTTACCCAAACCCAAGTCCTAACCCTAATGTTAACCCAAAACCTAAACTTAACCTTAGCTGTACCCTTATCCCTACCCCTAGCCCTAGCCGTAGCCCTAACCCTAAAGCTAACTGTAACACTAAACTTTGCTGTAACCCTAGCCCTAGCCCTAACACTAATCCTAAACCTAAACTGTCATATTAGCATTATGAAAATAACTAAAGTATGAGAGACTTAAGAAAATGAATGATAACATATTTAACCAACCTTCTTCCAAAAAGGCAACTAATTTTGACAGAATAATAAATCTAAACAGTATCACATTCAATTCTCAGCTCTTTGAACATGTATTCCTAGTGTATGATGTACATTCCTAAATATTTCCCTAGTCTATCATAGTGAATTCTCAGTGAATACTAGTGTTACATTGAGTTTTGCCCAGTTTTTGAAGATCACTCATTGTGAATTCCAAATGTTTATACACAAAAATCCAAACCTAACCCTAAGCCTAGCCCTAATGTTAAACCTAAATTTAGACCTAACCGTAGCCCTAAACCTAAACCTAAACCTACCCTGCCCCCTAGCCCTAAACCTAACCCTGATACTAGCACTAAGCCTAGATCCATATCATAGCTTTAACCCTAACCCTAACCCTTACTCTAGCCCTAAGCCCTTCCAAAGCCCTAGCCTGAACCCTAAACCTAACTCTAGCTCTAACCACAAACCTAAATCTAAAAAAAGCCTAAGACCTAACCCTAACCCTA
The DNA here is from genome assembly GCA_026230045.1 of Corynorhinus townsendii. Taxonomy (NCBI): domain Eukaryota; kingdom Metazoa; phylum Chordata; class Mammalia; order Chiroptera; family Vespertilionidae; genus Corynorhinus; species Corynorhinus townsendii. The sequence continues at coordinate 326,336 of JAPDVU010000020.1, forward strand.
ATACTAATCCCAAACTGAGACCTAATCCTAGTCTTACCCTAAGACTAACCTTAGCCCTAACCCCAGCCCTAGCCCTTACCTAATTGCTAACCGTAACCATAGCCCTATCCTTAACCCTAACCCTAACTGTAACCTTAACCCTAAGCCATAACTAGATCCCTAACCCTAACCTAATCCTAATCATACTCCTAGCCCTAAACCTAACTGTAACCCTAACGCTAATGCTTGCCATAACCTAAGCCCTAACCCTAACATTAACTCTAACCCTAACCTTAATCTTAAACCTTAACGAAACCCTGACCCTAACAATAGCCCTAACCCTAATATTAGCCCTAACTCTAGCCCTAATCCTAGCACTAACCCTATCCCTAAACCTAAACTGTCATATCAGCTGTATGGAAATAACTAAGGTAAGTAAAAGCAGTCTTGAGAAGGTATTTCATAGCTCTACATGCATACTGCAAAAAACAAGAAAGAATGGTAAAAAATTACCTAACCCTACAACTTAAAAAGTTAGAAAAAGAGCAACAAGAAAAGCCCAGCTTAAGCAGAAGGAAGGAAATAAAAAAGATCAGAGTGGAGATAAACAACATTGAGACCAAATAAACAATACAAAAGATCAAAAAAAGCAAGAACTGGTTCTTCGAAAGGATAAACAAGATTGGTGAACCTCTAGCCAGGCTCACCAAGAAGCAAAGAGAGAGGACCTAAATAAACAAAATCATAAATGAAAGAGGGGAAATAACAACAGATTCCGCCGAAATACAAAGGATTGTTAAAAAATACTACGAACAACTCTATTCCAACAAACTGGACAATCTAGAGGAAATGCATATATTCCTAGAAAAATATAACCGTCCAAACCTCAATCAGGAAGAATCTAATCAGCTCAATATGCCAGCAACTACAGAAGAAATTGAAGCAGTCATCAAAAAGCTTCCAGCAAACAAAAGCCCGGACCAGATGGCTTCACAGGAGAGTTTTACCAAACATTCAAGGAAGACCTAAAACCTCTCCTCCTCAGATTATTCCAAAAAAATTCAAGAGGAAGGAACACTTCCAAGCTCCTTCTATGAAGCCAGCATCACCCTAATACCAAAACCAGATAAAGATAACACAATGAAAGAGAATTGTAGGCCAATATCCCTCATGAACGTAAATGCCAAAATCCTCAACAAAATTCTAGCAAATCGGATCCAGCAGTACATCAGAAAGGTCATACACCATGACCAAGTAGGATTTAACCCAGGAATGCAGGGATGGTACAGTATCTGCAAATCAATAAACCTGATACATCACATAAACAAATGGAGAGATAAAAACCACATAGTCATATCAATTGTTGCAGAAAAAGCATTTGACAAAATCCAACACCCTTTCTTGATAAAAACTCTCAACAAGGTGGAAATAGAAGGATCATACCTTAACATAATAAAAGCTATGTATGATAAACCCACAGCTAACATCATACTCAATGGGCAAAAAGAAAAACAATTTCCCCTAGAGGAGAAAAACGGCGGAATAGACAGACGTGTTCCGAGCCTTGCCCTGGAGGAGAAAGAAAGAATAGCTCAGGGTGGCATGAGGAGTGTTTGTTGGCAAATTAAGGGACAGCTAAACTCTAGGAGAAGGTGGGGGACTGCTAGATGGGGTTCCCCTGACCAGGCAGCCCCCATTGCAGCTGGGTGCCCTCCTGGAGCTACAGGCTTGGAATCGGCAACTGCACCATTCTGACAGGAAAAGTAGAGCTTATTGGAAGCCTGAAAATCCACAACTGTAGCAACCACCCAACAGCTCAAGCCCCAGAACACAGGTCCCCAATTGATGCAAACTTGCGGATTCAAAGGAACTCTTCATTCCACCACAGAAAGGTCAGATCTTGCCTGGGATAAGGTGAGGTCACTGTTCCCTATGGGAGAGAGAAACTCGCATTTTGCGGAAGCTGGAGAACCAGGGAAATCTGTGCCTAGAAAAGTCCGTGGTTCTTGGAACTGGCATGATCCATGAATGTGGAAGGGGGTCCTCAGAGCTGCTAACAGAAGGGATCCCTAAAAAGCAACCCATTTTGATCTGATGTGCAGGGAATGCCTAAGAATTTCAAATGTGTGCCCGCTGCTTAGACTTGTGTGCAGACCCATTGTTCGCGCACTTGGGCTTTTTCCTCTTCAAATCCTTGCTTCTGATTACTAAACCCAATACATAGCATTACCCAGTTGGGGACACCCTGGGAGACTGCAGGGGAAAGTTGTTTTTCTGGAACCTGGGGGTCAGAGCTGGGAGTAACCATCAGAGAGCCAGCTCTGAGGCAGCCCACTCCCACAAACCCATATTGAGTGCCACAGGGATAAATACAGGCTAGAGAGCCATATATAGATCTGGAAGTAAATGCAGAAACACTGCCACCCAGGGTTTGAATCACAAATTGACTCTTATGAAATAAAAAATAAAGGAATACGAGAAATTAAGCCACCACCTGCATAAAAATCAGGACTAGCTTACAACTCTGAGGAACAGTAGAATGCAGGGAACTGCAATAGTTTCTGGACTGACAAAAAGGGGTGCCAAACAGAACAATAGAGGAAGTGAATGACCTTCACTACTGCACATTACATATTTTTTAATTATATTTTTTGCATCTTTCACTTAAGAAAATCATTTTTCTTTCTTTTCCTCACTTGATTTTACCTTTTTAATTTTTACATTTTTATTTTCAATCAGTATTATTACTACTACTATTTTACCTTTTTTTCTTTTGAGAGCCAATTTTTAATTTATTTTTTATTTTTTATAATAAATCTTTATTCAGATTATTACAATTGTTTCTCCTCCCCCCCCCCATAGCTCCCCTCCACCCGGTTCCCACCCCACCTACAGCCCTCCCCCGCAACTGTCCTCATTCATAGGTGTAAGATTTTTGTCAAGTCTCTTCCTGCACCCCCCATACCCCTTTCCCCATGAATATTATCAGTCCACTCCCATTCTATGCTCCTGATTCTATGATATTGAGCAGTTTATTCTATTCCTCAGGTTTTAATTCGCTTGATTTTTAGGTTCACTTGTTGATAGATATGTATTTGTTGTTCATAATTTTTATCTTTACTTTTTTCTTCTTCCTCTTCTTAAAGAATAATTTTCAGCATTTCATATAATACTGGTTTGGTGGTGATGTACTTATGTAGCTTTTTCTTATCTGTGAAGCTCTTTATCTTCCCTTCCATTCTGAATGATAGCTTTGCTGGGTAGAGTAATCTTGTTTTCAGGTTCTTGCTGTTCATCACTTTGTAGATTTCTTGCCACTCCCCTCTGGCCTGCATAATTTCTGTTGAGAAATCAGCTGACAATCATATGGGTGCTCCCTTGTAGGTAATTGACTGTTTTTCTCTTGCTGATTTTAATATTCTGTCTTTCTCTTTTGCTCTTGGTATTTTAATTGTGATGTGTCTTTGTGTGGTCCTCTTTGGATTCCTTTTGTTTGGGGTCCTGTGTGCTTCCTGGACTTGTAAGTCTATTTCTTTCACCAGGTGGGGGAAGTTTTTAGTCATTCTTCTTCAAGTAGGTTTTCAGTATCTTGCTCTCTCTCTTCTTCTGGCACCCCCATAATTCTGATGTTGGTACACTTGAAGTTGTCCCAGAGGCTTCTTACACTATCTTCAACTTCTGGATTTTTTTTTTCCTTTTGCTTTTTTGGTTGAGTGTTTTTTGCTTCTTTGTATTTCAATTCTTTGACTTGATTCTTGAATTCCTCTAGTTTGTTGTTGGGTCTCTGTATAATATTTTTTTTTAATTTCAGTCAGTGTATGTTTAATTTCTAGTTCGTCCTTTTTCATATCTTTGAGGGTCTCATTATATTTATCGGCTTTTTCTAGAATATTCTTGACAAGCCTTATAACCGTGGTTTTGAATTCTATATCCAGTCATTTGTTTTCCTCAGTTTCTTTCGTTTGTGTTCTGTTTCTGTGTTGCCACATTTTCACTGCTTCCCTGAGTTGGTAGGGTAGCTTTGTGTGCAGGTTTCCTATATGGCCCAGTGGGTCAGCCTCCCAGTTACCTGAGGTGGACACTCTTGGTGCACCCCTTTGTGGACTGTGTGTACAGCCTTGTTGTAGTTAAGTCTTGATTGTTGTTGGTATCACTGGGAGAAAGTGTCCTCCAGGCCAGTTGGCTGTGAGGATCAGCTGTGTGTACGCTGTGAGAAGTTTGGTCCTGGAGACAGCCTTATAGAATTAGACTTGCCAAATTGCAAAAGCCTCTGTGCTCAGCTTGGATGGGGTGGAGTCTCAGGGTGGAGCAAACAGTCATGGCTTCACTTCAGCCCTGCCCTTGTGTGCACGTGTGTGCCTCCAGACCTCTGGCTTCTGTGGCTCCCGGGCCTCCTCATGAGAGTCCAGATTCCCCCTGCAAGAGTGTGGATCCCCAGGAGCTCGCGTGGAACTGGGTTTCAGTGCAGTCAGAACTGGGTTAAGTGAAGTCTGGAGCTTCTGACTCCCTTCTGCTAGGGAAGCCTGTGGCAGCCTCCTCAGTCTTTGTGCACACTGGCACATGCACCTCAAGACCCGCTCCCCGGGTGCCCAAGTCTCTGAGTGCCTTTCTCTCTACCTTACAGTCCAGACTCCCCTTGTATGACCCTGGGTCCACGGGGTTTCACCCAGAACTGAGGTTCAGTGCTGTTGGAACAGGGATTCAGTGCAGTCGGGGGCTTCCTTTCCCCACCTGCCAGAGAAAGTCAGCCAGGCTCTCAGCTGCACTTCCTCTCTGTGAGCACAAAGACCCTTTACAGTACCTCAACCCTTTGCCATTCCTGCAATTCTCCGTGAGCTTTTCTATTTCCTTCTAGTTGTAGAATTTCCACTCAGCCAGCTTTCCTGTGGTTCTGGATAGTGTCCATTCTGTCTTTTAGTTGTAGTTTTGAAATTGTTGTGTGATGCAGTGGTTTAGGTGCTTACCTATGCCACCATCTTGGTGAGAGTCCTTTTTTTTTTAAGAGTCCTTTTATTTTCTCTTTATTTTACTAAAGTACTAGTGTTCTACATTCTGTTTTCATCTTTCCTGTAGCACCGTTTTACTCTATCTCAAACCTAGCAATAACCATAACCCTAACTGTAACCCTTACACTATCCCTAAGCCAATCCAAAGCCCTGGCCCTAACCCTAAACCTAACCCTAACCATAACACAGGTGCAAGACCTAACCTTAACCCTAACACTAGCCCTAACCTAATCCCTAAACCAGGGCTTAACCCTTACCCTAACCTTAGCACTAACACTTGCTCTAACCCTAGCCCTAGCACTAATGCAATCACTAACACTAACTGTAGCCCTATCCTTAAACTTAACCCTAACCCTAATACTAGCCCTTAACATAGTGCTCACCCAAGGCTTACCACTAAAACTAATCCTAATATTAGCCTTAACCCAAGCCCTAACCCTAACCCTCACCCTAATCCTAACCCTAACTATAGATCTAAGGCTAAAGCTAACCCTACCACTAACACTAACCCTAAACCTAACCCTTACTGTAACCCTAGCTCAAGCCATTACCCAAACCGAAGTCCTAACCCTAAACATAATCCTAACCCAAAACCTAAACTTAACCTTAGCCTTACCCCTGGACTAACCCAAGCCCTAGCCCTAACCTTAAAGGAACCCTAACCCTAACCCTAGCCCTTATCCTAGCCTAACCCTAACCCTATCATTAGCCCTAAATATAAACCTAACCCTAATCCTAACCAAAGCACTAAACCTAAAACTAACCCTAACCCTACTCCTAACCTTAACCGTAATACTAGACTTAAAACAAAACCTTACTCAAGCCTTAAAACTAAACCTAACACCAGACCTAAACCTAACTCTAACCCTAACCCTAGCCATAGCCATAGCCCTAAATCTAACCTTATTCCCAGGCTTAGCTTTTACCATAATCCTAATACTAGCCCTAACCCAAGCCTTAATCCCTAGCCTAAACACTAACCCTAACCTGAACCTGAACCCTAGCAATAACCCTAGTCTTAACGATAAACCTAGCCCTAAAATTAGCTCCAACCCTATCCCTAACCCTAACCCTAGCCTTAACTCTAAACATAGCCCTAACACTAGCCCTAATCCTAAACCATATTCTAACCCTAACCCTAGAAGTAACACCAACCCTAACACTAACCCTAACCCTAGCCCTAGCCCTTACCCAAACCCAAGTTCTAACCCTAACCCTAATCCTAACCCAAAAGCTAAATTTAACCTTGGCCCTACCCCTACCCCTAACCCTATCCATAGCCCAACCCTAAAGCTAACCCTAACCTTATCCCTAGACCTATCACTAACCTTAACCCTATCCCTATCCCTAACCCTAACCCTAACCCTACCCCTAATCTTACTCCTAGAACTAAAACTAACCCTAAACTCTAACCATAGACCTAGCCCTGGCACTTACCCAAAACCAAATGCTAACCCTAAACCTAACCCAAAACCTAAACTTAACCTTACCCCTACCCCTAGCCCTAACCCAAAGCTAACCCTAACCCTAAACCAAAACCTAATACTAGCTCTAAAATTAGCCCTGACCCTATTCATATATATATATATATATATATATATATATATAATTGCTTTTTCACAGGAGGAAGAGAGAGAGATAGAGAGTTAGAAACATCTATGAGAGAGAAACATCGATCAGCTGCCTCTTGCACACTTCCTACTGGGGTTGTGCCAGCAACCAATGTACATGCCCTTGACTGGTCGATCCTGGGACCATTCAATCCACAGGCCGACACTCTATCCACTGAGACAAACCGGTCAGGACCCTGACCCTATTCTTAATGCTAACCCTAACATACACTCTAACCCTAGCCCTAACCCTAACCCTAAACTGTCATATCAGCTGTATGAAAATAACTTGGTATCTGAGCCCTATGAAAATGAATGTTGAAATGTTTAACCAACCTTCTTGCAAAGAAGCCAAGACATTTAGACTGAATTATAAATATAAACAGTATACAATTCAGTACTCTTTGAACACGATTTCCAAGTGATTAAACAATGTTCATCAGAAAGTACAGCACTTTGAAAAGGTTTACTTAGTGTTCAAGGTACATTCCTAAATATATCCCTAGTCTGTCATTGTGAATTGCCACTATTAGATTGCATTTTTTCTACTGATTCAGGCTCATTCATTGTGATTTCCAAGTGTGTATACAGCGTTTTTCCATATATATATACGAGCTCTTTTCACTTTTGCCCAGGGTTTCAAGTTCCTTCATTGTGAATTCCAAGTATTGATACAGCATTATTCCATATATAGCAGCACTTTTAATGTGAGTGATTCCTATTTTAAAGACTATCCTACTTTTCACAGCTCCTGGTATACACATTCTTAGTATTTCAACAGTGCATTAGAGGTATTAAGGTTCTACAAATGTATTCCAAGTGTTTCAGACACATTCCTAGACATTTCCCTGGTCTGTCAATTTTAGCTGTGAGAGTTTGAAAATTTTTTTACCCGAATGTGAGCTGTATGAAATAGAATGTTTAAGTGTTTAATGAACCTTCTTTCAAAAGCACAAACTCATTTAGACTAAATTATAAATATAACCAGTGTCCAACTCAGTTGTCAGCTCTTGGAACATGATTTCTCCATGACTAAAGAGTTTGTTTCAGATATTAAAGCTCTTTGAACAGATATTCCCAATGTATGAAGAACATTCCTAAATATTTCCATTGTCTATCATAGTGAATGCTCAGTATTAGTTTAACTTTGGTCCAGTGATTAAAGCTCATTCATTGTGAATTCCAAACGTTTCTACACTATAACTGTAACCTTCACCCTAACCTAACCCTAGCCTTAACCCTTGCCCTAAAGATAGCCTTAAGGTTAACCCTAACACCAGCCCAAACCCTAGCCCTAACCCAGTCATAGCCCTAACCCTAATTCTAACCCTAAGCCTAAACATAACACAACCCCTAAAGCTAACCCTACCCCTAACTCTAACCCTATCCTTAACCCTAACCCTCTAACACAAGCCCTAGACCTACCTCTAACTCTAATACTACACCTAACCTAAACCCTAACCCTAGCCTTAACCCTAACCATAAACCTAGCCCTAGGAGTTACCCTAGCCTTAACCCTAACCATAAACCTAGCCCTAAGAGTTACCCTATCCCTAGCCCTAGCCCTAACCCAATCACCAACCCTAAATGCAGCCCTATCCTTAATGCTAAACTTAACCCTAAACCATAATCAGAACCCGAACCCTAACCTAACTTAAACCTAGTCTTAGCCCTAGACCTAAGATTAACCCTAACACTAAAACTTGCCAAAACCCAAGCCTTAACCCTAGCCTTAACCCTAACCCTAAACTTAACCTTAACCCTTCACAAACCCTAACCCTAATAGTAGCCCTAACCCTAACCCTAATATTAACCCTAACTCTAGCCCCAACCCTAGCCCTATCCCTAACTCTAACCCTAAACCTCAACTGGCATATCAGAAGTATGAAAATAACTAAGTTATGTGAGACCTAAGAAAATGAATGTTAAAATGTTTAACGAACCTTCCTCCAAAAAAGCCAACTCATTTTGACAGAATAGTAAGTGTAAATAATATCACATTCACTTCTCAGCTCTTTGAACATGATTTCCCAGTGAAAAAAATTGTGTCCTTCAGAAATTAAAGCTCTTTGAACATGTGTTCCTAGTGTATGAAGCACATTCCTAAATATTTCCGTAGTCTACTATAGTGAATTCTCAGTGTTACATTCATTTTTGTCCATTGATTGAAGATCATTCATTGTGAATTCCAAATGTTTATACACTAAAACCCTAATCTAACCCTAAGCCTAGCCCTAATGTTAAACCTAAATTTAGCCCTAAACTTAGTCCTAACCCTATTCCTGTCCCCAGTCCTAGCCCTAAACCTAACCCTAATACTAAAGATAGACATAACCCTAGCCTTAACCCTAACCCTAACCCTAGTCCTAACCCTAGCAATAACCGTAACCCTATCCCTAAACCTAAACCTAACCTTATCCCTAGATTTCACCCTAACCCGAACCTAGCCCTAAGCCCATCCAAAGCGCTAGCCCTAACCCTAAAACTAACTCTAGCCCTAACCATAAACCTAACTCTAATACAAACCTAAGACCTAAGCCTAACCCTAATACATGCCCTAACCTTTGCCCTAACCCTAGCTTAACCCTAACCTTAATCTTAGCCCTAACAGTAGCACTAGCCCTAACCCAATTGTTAACCATAACCATAACCCTATCTTTACCATATCCCTAACCCTAACCCATAATCTGAGCCCTAACCTTAACCTATACCTAAAACTAGACCTAGCGCTAGACCTAACCCTAACCCTCCCCCAATACTTACCCTAATCCTAGACCTAGCCCTAACCCAATCGCTAAACATAATCATAGCACTATCCTCAACCCTAAACATTACCTTAACCTTAACCCTAACCCATAACTAGAGGCCTAAACTAACTTAAAACTAACCCAGGCCCTGGACCTAGACCTAACCATAACCCTAACACTAATATTTGCCATAACCCAAGCCCTAACCCTAGCCCTAACGCTAACGTTAACCCTAACCTCAACCCTTACCCTAACCATAACCCAATAATAGCACTAATACTAAACATAATACTAGTCCTGGCCCTAACCATAACCCTAATCCTAACCCTAGGCCTAGCCCTAAACCTAATCTTAATACTAGCCTTAAGCCAAGCCCTAAAACCTAGAATCAACCCTTAACCTACCCTAACCCTAACCCTAGTCCTAAACCTAGCCTTAACCATGAACTTAGCCCTAAAACTAGCCCCAACTCTACCCCTGACCCTAACCCTCACCTTCAACCTAAAAGTAGCCCTATCGATAGCTCTAATCCTAAATCTAATGCTAACCCTAACCCTAACACTTACCCTAACCCTAACCTAACCCTAACCCTAGCTCTAGCTCTAGCGCTTACCCAAACCCAAGTCCAAACACTTATCTGAATCCTAACCAAAATCTAAAATTAACCTTAGCCCTAACCCTAGCACTAACCCTATCCCTAGCTCTAACCCTAAAACTAATCCTAACACTAATCCAGCACTAAACCTAAAACTAACCCTAGCCCTAGCACAAGCCCTAACCCAACCCTAAACCCTATCATTAACCCTAAACCTAACCCTAACCCTAACCCTAGCCCTAGCGCTTACCCAAACCCAAGAGAAACACTTATCCTAATCCTAACCAAAATCTAAAATTAACCTTAGCCCTGTCCCTAGCCCTAACCCTAGCCCTAGCCCTAACCCTAAAGCTAATCCTAACCCTACCCCTAGCCCTAGCCCTAGCCCTTACCCAAACTGAAGTCCTAACCCTAACCCTATTTCTAACCCAAAACCTAAACTTAACCTTAGTCCTACCCCTAGCCCTAGCTCTAACCCTAAATCTAACCCTACCCCAAAACCTAACACTAATCCTATCTTTAGGCCTTACCCAAACCCAAGTTTTAATCCTTATCCTAAACCTAACCAAAAATCTAAACTTAACCTTAGCCCTATCCCTAGCCCAAACCCTAGCCCTAGCCCTAACCCTAAAGATAACCCTAAACCTAACCTTAGCCCTAACCCTAAACCTAACCCTAGCACTAAACCTAAAATTAACCCTAGTCCTAAACCTAAGCCTCAACCTACAACTAGACCTAACCTAAGCCCTAACCCAAGCCCTAAACCCTAGCACTAATCCTGACCCTAACCCTAACCCTCATTTTACCCTAAATGTAGCCCTAACCCTAACCCTAATTGCAACCCTAAACCTAACCTCTCCCTAAACCAAGCACTAGACCTAACCCTAACTCTATAAATACTTGCCATAAACCAAGCCCTAACCATAGCCTTACCCTAAACCTAACCCTAACCTTGACCCTTACCCTAACCATAAACCTAAAAATAGCACTAAACCTAAGCCTAATACTAGCCATAACCCTAGCCCTAAAACTGGCATTAACCCAAATCCTAACCCTAACCCTAACTCTAAAACTAATACTTGCCATAATACTGGCCCTAACACTAGCCCTTACCCTAACCTTAAACTTAACCGTAACCTTAACCCTTACCCTAACCTTAACCCTAATATTAGCTCTAACTCTAGCCCTAACCCTAGCTCTAACCCTATACCTAAACCTAAACTGTCATATCAGCCATAAAAATAACTGTGGTATGTGAGACCTAGAAAAGGAATGTTAAACTGTTAAACCCACCTTCCTTCAAAAATGACAACACATTGAGACTGAATTTTAAAATATACCAGTATCCGAATTAGTTCTCTACTCTTTGAACATGATTTAATAGTGTTTAAACAGTGTCCATTAGACGTTTCGGCTCTATGAACATGTATGCCTACTGTTTCAATTACATTTCTAAATATTTCCCTAGTCTAACATTGTGAATTCTCAGTGTTACATTCACTTTGGTCCAGTGATTGAATATCATTCACTGTGAATTCCAAATGTTTATACAACAAAACCCTAACCTAACCCTAAGCTAGTGCTAACGTTAAACCTAAAAGTAGCCCTAACCTCAGCACTAACCCTAATCCTAACCCTAGCCCTAGCCCTAGACATAACCCTAACCCTAACCATAACATTACCCAAACCCTAATCATAACCCTAGAGCTAACCCTAACCTTAGTCCTACCCTAACTCTAACCCTAACCATAGGCCTAATCTGAGACCTAGCCTTAAACCTAACCATAACCCTAACTATAATCCCAAGCCTAGCTTTAACCCTAATCCTAACCCTAGCCCAAACCATAAACTTACCTGTAACACAAGCCCAGGACCTAACCCTAAAGATAATACTATCCTTAACCTAAGCCCTAACCCTAGCCTTAACCCTAACCCAAACCCTAGCCCTAACACTAACACAAGCCCTAAACTAATTGCTATCCTTAACTGTAGCCCTATCCTTAACCCTAACCCTAACCCTAATCCATAATCAGAGCCCTAACCCTAACCTAAACCTGAACCTAGCACTAGCCCTAGAACTAATCTTAACCCAAACATTATTCGACATCCTTAATCCAAACATTATTATTCGCTATTACCCAACCCTTAACCTTAGCCTTAACCCTAACCCTAACCTTAATCTTAATCCTTACCCAAACCCTAACACATCAGTAGCCCTAACCCTAATATTAGCCCTAACTCTAGTCCTAACCATAATATTAGCCCTAACTCTAGCCTGAACCCTAGCCTAGCCCTAACCCTAACCCTAAACCTAAACTGTCATATCAGCAGTATGAAAATAAGTAAGTTATGTGAGACCTAAGAAAATGAATGTTAAAATGTTTAACCAACCTTCTTCCCAACAAGCCAACTCATTTTGACGGAATAAGTGTAAACAGTATTGCATTCACTTCTCAGCTCTTTAAACATAATTTCCCAGTGACAAAACTGTGTCCTTCAGAAATTAAGGCTCTTAGAACATGTATTCTTATTGTATGAAGTACATTCCTAAATATTTCCCTAGGCTATCATAGTGAATTCTCAGTGTTACATTCAATCACTTTAGTCCAGTGATGGAAGATCATTTATTGTGAATTCCAAATGTTTATAAACCAAAACCCTAACCTAACCCTAAGCCTAGCCCTAATGTTAATCCTAAAATTAGCGCTAACCTTACCCTAACAATAATCCTAAAGCTAACCCTAAACTTAGTCCTACCTAACACTAACACTAACCATATCAAGATCCGAAACCTAGCCTTAACCCTAACCATAACACTAACTGTAACCTCGTGACGAATCCTAGCTTTAATCCTAAACATAACTTGTCCTAACCCTAAAGCTAATCCAAGCCCCAGCCCTAAACCTAACCCGAATACTAGCACTAATGCTAACCCTAACCCTAAAACTAGCCCTAGTCTTTACTCAGACCCAAACAATAACACTCACCCTATCACTAGCCATAACCCTAACCCTTGCCCAATTTCTAAACATAGCCCTAACACTAAATCCAGCCCAGACTTTAACCTAACCCTAACCCTAACCCTAGCCTTAACCTAGACCTAACTCAAACCCTTACCGTAAACCTATCCCTAAACCTATACTTAACCCTAACCCTAACCCTTACCCAAGCCCTAAGCCTATCCAGAGCACTAGCCATAACCCTAAACCTTACTCTATCCCTAATCAGGAACCTAACTGAACCCAAGCAGAACACTTAACCCTAACCCTAACCCTAAACATAACCCCAGCCCTAAGCCTATCCATAGCCCTAGCTTGAACCCTAAATCCAACTCCACCCCTAACGATAAACCTCACTGTAACACAAGCCTAACACCTAACCCTAACCATAATACTAGCCCTAACCTAAGCCCTAAACCTAGCCTTAACCCTAACCCTAACCCTAGCCCTAACATTAGCAATAGCCCTAACCCAATCGCTAATCATAACTGTAGCCTTATACTTAACCCTAACCCTAACACTAATGCAGAATCAGAGCCCTAACCTAACCTAAACCTAGCCCTAGCCCTTGAAATAACCTTAACCCTAACATTAATACTAGACATTACCTAAGCCTTAACCCTATACTTAACCCTAACCCTAACACTAACAATAGCCTTAACCCTAATATTAGCCCTAACTCTAGCATGAACCCTAGACCTAGGCCAAACCCTAACCCTAAACCTAAGCTTTCATATCAGCAGTATGAAAATAACTAAGTTATGTGACACCTAAGAAAATGAATATTAAAATGTTTAACCAACCTTCTTCCCAAAAAGCCAACTCATTTTGACTGAATAATAAGTGTAAACAGTATAGCATTTACTTAGCTCTTTGACATGATTTCCCAGTGAAAAAAATTGTGTCCTTTAGAAATTAAAGCTCTTTGAACATTTATTCCTAGTGTATGAAGCTCATTCTAAATATTTGCCAAGTCTATCATAGTGAATTATCTGTGTTACATTCACTATGTCCAGTGAATGAAGATCATTCATTATGAATTCCAAATGTTTATACAACAAAACACTAATCTAACTCTAAGTCTAGCCATAACATTAAATCTAAATTAGCCCTGAACTTATCCCTAATCCTAACCCTAATCTTAACACTAACCTCACCTTCACCCTTACCCTCACCCTAAACCTAACCTTAACCCTAACCCTAAACCTAACCCTAACCCTAACCCTAACCTAACCCTTACCCTAAGAATAACACTAAAAATAGCCCTAAACCTAAGCCTAATAATAGCCACAACCCTAGACCTAACACTGGTCTTAACCCAAAACATAAACCTAACCCTAAAACTAATACTTGCCATAATACTGGCCCGAACCCTAGCCTCTACTCTAAACTTAAACTTAACGCTAACCTTAACCCGTACACTAACCCTAACCCTAATACTAACTCTAACCTAAGCCCTAACCCTAGCGTTAACCCAAACCCTAAACCTAGCCCTAACAATTGCCCTAACCCTATACATAGCCCTAACACAATCGCTAACCCTAACCATAGCCCTATCCATAACTCTAACCCTAACCTTAACTCTAACCTGTAACCAGAGCCCTAACCCTAACCTAAACCTTAACCTAGCCCTAGCCCAAGATTTAACCCTAACCAAACCACTATTACTTGTCATAACCCAAGCCCTAACCCTAGCCTCACCCAAACCTATCCTAATCTGAATCCTTACATAATCCTAACCATCACAATAGCCCTAACCCTAACCCTAATATTAGCCCTAACTCTAACCCTAACCCTAGCCCTAACCCTAACCATAATACTATAGCACTAACGCTAGCCCTAAGCCTAGAACTAGCCCTATTTCTTACCCGGACCAAATCATAACACTAACCCTAGCACTAGCCATAAACCTAACTATTGCCCAATTCCTAAACCTAAGCCTAACACTTACCCCAGCCATGACCTTACCCTTACCCTAACCCTAACCATTGCCCTAACCTACCACTAACCCTTACCCTAACCCTAAACCTAACCCTAACCCTATCCTTAACCCTAACCCTTGCCCTAGCACTAAGCCTATCCATATCTCTGGCCCTAACCCTAAAAATAATTCTAGCCCTAACCTAAGCCCTAACTCTAGCTTTACCCCTAACCTTAACACTAGACCAAACAGTACCACTAGCCCTAACCCAATTGCTAACCCTAACTGTAGCCATATCCTTAACTCTAACCCATACCCTAACCCATAATCAGAGCCCTAACCCTAATATTAGCCTTAACTCTAGCCCTAGCCCTAATATTAGCTCTAACTCTAGCCTGAACACTAGACTTAGCCCTAAACCTAGGCTGTCATATCAGCAGTATGAAAATAACTAAGATATGTGAGACCTAAGAAAATAAATGTTTAACTGTTTTACCAACCTTCTTCCCTGAAGCCAACTCATTTTGATGGAACAATAACTGTAAACACTATCGCATTCATTTCTCAGTTCTTTGAACATGATTGGCCAGTGACAAAAGTGTGTCCTTCAGAAATTAAAGCTCTTGGAACATGTATTCCTAGAGTATGAAGCACATTCCTGTATACTTACCTAGGCTATGATAGTGAATTTTCAGTGTTACATTCACATTTGTCCAGTGATTG
Source organism: Corynorhinus townsendii (assembly GCA_026230045.1). Lineage (NCBI taxonomy): Eukaryota > Metazoa > Chordata > Mammalia > Chiroptera > Vespertilionidae > Corynorhinus > Corynorhinus townsendii. Next base: position 341,916 of record JAPDVU010000020.1, read on the forward strand.
AAAATCATTCATTATGAATTCCAAATGCTTATACACCAAAACAATAACCTAATACTAAGCCTAGCCCTAATATTAAACCTAAATTCAGCCCTGAACTTTTCCCTAGCCCTAACTCTAACCTCACTGTAACCCTAACCCTAACCCTAACCTTAACCATAAACCTAAACCTAACCCTAACCCTAACCTCACCCTAACCCTAGCCGTAGACCTAACCCTAACCTATAAATAGTACTTGCCATAACCCAAGCCCTAAACATAGCCTTAACCCTAACCCTAAGGCTAACGCTTAACCTACCCTCAACCGATACCCTAACCATAACCCTAAATATAGCCCTAAACCTAAGCCTAATACTAACCATACCCCTATCCCTAACACTGGCCTTAACCCAAATCCTATCCCTAACCCTAAAACTAATACTTGCCATAATGCTTGCCTGAACCCTACACCCTACCCTAAACTTAAACTTATGCCCAATCTTAACCCGAACCTAAAACCTAGCCCTAACACTTGCCCTAACCTTATCCTTAGCCCTAACCCAATCGATAACCCTAACCATAGCCTTATCCTTAACCCTAACCCTAACCTTAACCCTAACCCACAACCGGAGCCCTAACCCTAACCTAAACCTAAACCTATTCTTAGCCTAAAATTTAACTCTAACCATAACACTATCACTTGTCATAACCCAAGCCCTAACCCTAGCCTTATCCAACCCTGACCTTAATCTGAACCCTTACTCAAACCCTAAACCTAACAATAGTCCTAACCCTAACCCTAATATTAGCCCTAACTCTAGCCCTAACCCTAACCCTAAAAGTAAATTGTCATACCAGCTGCATGAAAATAACTAAGTTATGTGAGACCTAAGAAAATGAATGTTAAACTGTTTAAGCAAACTTCCTTCAAAAATGCCAACTCATTGGGACTGAATTTTAATCCTGTTCAAAGAATACAGACCAAATTTGTTCTCTACTCTTTGAACACGATTTTCCAGAGAATAAACAGTGTCCATTAGATATTATGGGTCTATGAACAGGTATAAATACTGTTTCAATTACATTTCTAAATATTTCCCTAGTCTAACATTGTGAATTCTCAGTGTTACATTCACTTTAGTCCAGTGATTGAATATCATTCATTGTGAATTCCAAATGTTTATACACTAAAACCCTAAGCTAACTATAAGCCTACTACTAATATTAACCTAACCTTAGCCCTACCCTCAGCCCTAACCCTAAACCTAAACCTAGCCCTAGCATTAGCCCTAGCCCTAACCCTAACCCTAACCTTACCCAAACTGTAACCATAACTCTAAACTAACCCTAATCTTAGTCCTACCCTAACACTAACCCTAACCATAACCCTAATCTGAGACCTAGCCCTAACCCTAACCATAACCCTAACTATAATCCCCTGCCTAATCCTAGTTTTAACCCTAACCCTAACTTGTCCTAACCCTTAGCCTAATACTAACCCTAGCCCCAATACTAACCCAAATCTAGCATTAACTCTAGCCCTAAGCCTAGCACTAGCCCTACCTAGTACTTACCCAGACCCAAACCATAACACTAACCCTAGCACTAGCCATAATCCTAACCCTTTTCCAAATCTGGAACCTAGCCCTAAAACTAACCCCAGCCATGACATTAACCTAACCCTAACCCTAACTCTAACCCTAAAGCTAACCCTATCCTTAACCCTAACTCTAACCCTAACCCTAGCCCTAAGCCTATTCATACCCCTAGCCCTAACCCTAAAAAAAAAACTCTAGCACTAACCATAAACCTAACTGTAATGCAAGCCCAAGACCCAACGCTAATCATAACACTAGCCCTAACATAAGCCCTAATCCTAGCCTTAACCCTAACCCTAACACTAGCCCTAACACTAGCACTAGCCCTAACTGTAGCCTTATCCTTCACCCTAACCCTAAAGCTAACCCATAACCAGAGCCCTAAACCTAAACCTAGCCCTATCCCTAGACATAACCTTAACCCTAACAATAATACTTGCCATTACCCAAGCCTTAACCCTAGCCTTATCCCTAACCATAACCTTAATCTTAACCGTTACCCAAACCCTAACACTAACAATATCCTTAACCCTAACATTAGCCCTAACGCTAGGCCTAACCCTAATATTAGCCATAACTGCAGCCTTAACCCTAATATTAGCGTTAACTCTAGCCTGAAACCTAGACATAGCCTTAACCATAACTCTAAACTTAAACTGCCATTTCAGTAGTAAGAAAATAAGTAAGTTATGTGAGACCTAAGAAAATGAATGTTAAAATGTTTAACCAACCTTCTTCCCAAAAAGCCAACTCATTTTGACTGAATAATAAGTGTAAACAGTATAGCATTTACTTAGCTCTTTGACATGATTTCCCAGTGAAAAAATTGTGTCCTTTAGAAATTAAAGCTCTTTGAACATTTATTCCTAGTGTATGAAGCTCATTCCTAAATATTTGCCAAGTCTATCATAGTGAATTATCTGTGTTACATTCACTATGTCCAGTGAATGAAGATCATTCATTATGAATTCCAAATGTTTATACAACAAAACACTAATCTAACTCTAAGTCTAGCCATAATATTAAATCTAAATTAGCCCTGAACTTATCCCTAATCCTAACCCTAATCTTAACACTAACCTCACCTTCACCCTTACCCTCACCCTAAACCTAACCTTAACCCTAACCCTAACCCTAACCCTAACCCTAACCCTAACCCTAACCCTAACCCTAACCTAACCCTTACCCTAAGAATAACACTAAAATTAGCCCTAAACCTAAGCCTAATAATGGCCACAACCCTAGACCTAACACTGGTCTTAACCAAAAACATAAACCTAACCCTAAAACTAATACTTGCCATAATACTGGCCCGAACCCTAGCCTCTACTCTAAACTTAAACTTAACGCTAACCTTAACCCGTACACTAACTCTAACCCTAATACTAACTCTAACCTAAGCCCTAACCCTAGCGTTAACCCAAACCCTAAACCTAGCCCTAACAATTGCCCTAACCCTATACATAGCCCTAACACAATCGCTAACCCTAACCATAGCCCTATCCATAACCCTAACCCTAACCTTAACTCTAACCTGTAACCAGAGCCCTAACCCTAACCTAAACCTTAACCTAGCCCTAGCCCAAGATTTAACCCTAACCATACCGCTATTACTTGTCATAACCCAAGCCCTAACCCTAGCCTTACCCAAACCTATCCTTAATCTGAATCCTTACATAATCCTAACCCTAACCTTAGCCCTAACCCTAACCATAATACTATAGCTCTAACGCTAGCCCTAAGCCTAGAACTAGCCCTATTTCTTACCCGGACCAAATCATAACACTAACCCTAGCACTAGCCATAAACCTAACTATTGCCCAATTCCTAAACCTAGGCCTAACACTTACCCCAGCCATGAACTTACACTTACCCTAACCCTAACCCTTGCCCTAACCTACCACTAACCCTTACCCTAACCCTAAACCTAACCCTAACCCTATCCTTAACCCTAACCCTAACCCTAGCACTAAGCCTATCCATATCCCTGGCCCTAACCCTAAACATAATTCTAGCCCTAACCTAAGCCCTAACGCTAGCTTTACCCCTAACCTTAACACTAGACCAAACAGTACCACTAGCCCTAACCCAATCGCTAACCCTAACTGTAGCCATATCCTTAACTCTAACCCATACCCTAACCCATAATCAAAGCCCTAACCCTAACCTAAACATAAACCTAGGCCTAGCTTTAGACCTATTTTAACCCTAACATTAATACTTGCCATTACCCAAGCCTTAACCCTAGCCTTAACCCTAACCATAACCTTAATCTTTACCCTTACCCAAACCCTAACACTAACAATATCCTTAACCTTAACATTGGCCCTAACGCTAGGCCTAACCCTAATATTAGCCCTAGCTGCAGCCTTAACCCTAATATTAGCCTTAACTCTAGCCTGAAACCTAGACATAGCCTTAACCATAACCCTAAACCTAAACTGCCATTTCAGTAGTAAGAAAATAAGTAAGTTATGTGAGACCTAAGAAAATGAATGTTAAAATGTTTAACCAACCATCTTCCCAAAAAGCCAATTCTTTTTGAAAGAATAAAAAGTGTAAACAGTACGGCATTCACTTCTTAGCTCATTGAACATGATTGAGCAGTTTCAAAATTGTGTCCTTCAGAAATTAAAGCTCTTTGAAAATGTATTCCTAGTGCATGAAGCAGATTCCTAAATATTTACCTAGTCTATTATTGTGAATTCTGAGTGTAACATTCACTTTGTCCAGTGACTGAAGATCATTCATTATGAATTCCAAATGTTTTTATACCAAAACACTAAACTAACCCTAACCCAAGCCCTAACCGTAACCTCACCCTAACCCTACCCCTATTACAACCCTAACCCTAACCTCACCCTAAACGTAGCCCTAGACCTATTCAAACCCTATAAATAATCCTTGCCATAACCCAAGCCCTAACCATAACATTAAACCTAATCCTACCCCTACCCCTAATCTTAACCCTTACCCTAAACATAACTCTAAAAATAGTCCTAAATCTAAGCCTAATACTAGCTATAATCATATCCCTCACCTAACCAAAACCTAAACCTAGCCCTAGTGCAAGACTTAGCCCTAAACATAACACAATTACTTGTCATAACCCAAGCCCTAACCCTAGCCTTACCCAAACCATAACCTTAATCTTAAACCTTACCCAAACCCTAACCCTAACAATAGTAAAAACCCTAACCATAATATTAGCCCTAACTCTAGCCCTAACCCTAACCCTAAACCTAAACTGTCATATCAGCTGTATGAAAATAACTAAGGTATGTGAGACCTAAGAAAATGAATGTTAAACTGTCTAACCAACCTTCCTTCAAAAATGCCAACTCATTGAGACTGAATTTTAAATGACACCAGTATCCAAATTAGTTCTCTACTCTTTGAACACGATTTCCCAGTGATTAAACAGTGTCCATTAGATATTATGGCTCTATGAACAGGCATAGCTACTGTTTCAATTACATTTCTAAATATTCCCTAGTCTAACATTGTGAATTATCAGTGTTACATTAACTTTTGTCCAGTAATTGAATATCATTCACTGTGAATTCCAAGTGTTTATACATCAAAACCCTAACCTAACCCTAATCATAGTCCTAATGTTAAACCTAAATTTAGCCCTAACTTCAGCCCTAACCCTAACCCTAACCCAAGCCTTAGCCCTAGCCCTAACTCTAACCCTATCGCTAACCTTACCCAAACCCTAACCATAACCCTAAAGCTACCCTAATCTTAGACCTCCCTTAACCCTAACCATAGCCCCAATCTGAGACCTAGCCTTATACCTAAACATATCGCTAACTATAACCCCATGCCTAATCCTAGCTTTAACCCTAACCTTAACTATCCCTAACCCTAACCATAATCCTAACCCTAGCCCTAAACCTAAACCTAATACTAGCACTAACACTAGCCCTAAGCATAGCACTAGCCTAGTCCTTACAGGGACGCATATCATAACCTTAACCCTAGCACTAGCCATAACCCTAACCCTTGCCTAATTCCTAAACCCAGACCTAACATTAACCACAGCCCTGATCTTAACGTCATCTTAACCCTAAACCTTACCCAAACCCTAACACTAACAATAGCCCTAACCCTAATATTAGCCCTAACACTAGCCCTAACCCTAATATTAGCCATAACTCAAGCCCGATCCCTAGCCCTACCCTAACCCTAACCCTAAACCTAAACTGTCATATCAGCAGTATGAAAAACAACTGAGTTATGTGAGACCTAAGAAAATGAATATTAAAATATTTAACCAACCCTCTTCCCAAAAAGCCAACTCATTTTGTTGGAATAATAAGTGTAAACTGTAACACATTCAATTCTCAGCTCATTGACAATGATTTTCCAGTGACAAAATTGTGTCCTTCAGGTATTAAAGCTCTTTGAACATGTATTTCTAGTGTAAGAAAGCACATTCCTAAAGATTTATCTAGTCTATCATACTGAATTCTCATTGTTACATTCACTTTTGTCCAGTGATTGAAGATCATTCATAATGAATTCCAAATGTTTGTACACCAAAACACTAACCTAACCCTAAGCCTAGCCCTAACATTAAACCTAAATTTAGCCCTAAACTTATCCCTAAACCTAACCTTAACCCTACTCCAACCTCACCCTCACCCTAACCCTAACCCTAACCCTAACCCTAACCCTAACCCTAATTGGAACCCTAACCCTAACCTCTCTCTAACCCAAGCACTAGACCTAACCCTAACTCTATAAATACTTGCTATAAACCAAGCCCTAACCATAGCCTTAACCATAACCCTAACCCTAACCCTAACCTTGACCCTTACCCTAAACATAAACCTAAAAATAGCCCTAAACCTAAGGCTAATACTAGCCATAACCCTAGCCCTAACCCTGGCCTAAACAAAAAATCCTAAGGCTAACCCTAAAACTAATACTTGCCATAATACTGGCCCTAACTCTAGCCCCTACCATAAACTTAAACTTAACCTTAACCTTAACCATTACCCTAACCCTAACCCTAGTATTAGCCCTAACTCTAGCCCTAACCCCAGCCCTAACCCTAAACCTAAACCTATACTGTCATATCAGCTGTATGAAAATAACTATGGTATGTGAGACCTAAGAAAAGGAATGTTACACTCTTTAACCAACATTCCTTCAAGAATGCAAACTCATTGAGAATGAATTTTAAAGGTCAACAGTATCCAAATTAGTTTTCTACTCTTAGAACATGATTTCCCAGTGATTAAACAGTGTCCATTAGATATTACAGCTCTATGAACAGGTAGACCTACTGTTTCAATTACATTTCTAAATATTTCCCTCGTCTAACATTGTGAATTCTCAGTGTTACATTCATTTTTTTTCAAATGATTGAATATCATTCATTGTCTATTCCAAATGTTTATACACCAAAAACCTAACCTAATCTTAAGCCTAGTCCTATGTTAAACCTAAACTTAGTCTAAACCTCAGGCCTAACCCTAAACCTAACCCTAGCACTAGCCCTAGCTCTAACAGTAACCTTAACCCTAACCTTACACAAACACTAACAATAACCTTAAAGCTACCTCTAATCTCAGTCCTACTCAAACCCTAACCCTAACCATATCCCTAATCTGAATCCTAGCATTAACCCTAAGCATAACCCTAACTATAACCGAATTCTCAATCCTAGCTTTAACCCTAACCGTAACTTGGCCTAACCCTAACCCTAATCCTAACCCTAGCCCTTACCCTAACCCTAATACTAGCACTAGTGCTAGCTGTAAGCCTAGCAGTAGCCCTAGTACTTACGCAGATCCATACCATAATCCTAACACTAGCACTAGCCATAACCTTACCCATTGCCCAATTCCTGATCCTAGCCCTAACACTTACCCCAGCCCTGACATTAACCTAACCATAACACTAACCCTAACCCCAACCCTAACCCTAACATGCTCTAACCCTAACCCTAATCCTAACCCTAGCCCTAACCCTAACATCAATACTAGGACTAATGCTAGCCCTAAGCCTAGAACTAACCCTAGTCTTTACATGGACCCAAATCATAACACTAACCCTAGCACTAGCAATAACCCTATCCCTTGCCCAATTCCAAAACCTATCCCTAACACTAACCCCACCCCTGACCATAATGTAAACCTAATTCTAACCCTTGCCCTAACATAGCCCTAAACATAACCCTAATCCTAAACATAACACTAATCCTAAACCTAACCCTAACCCTATACTTAACCCTAACCCTTACCCTTACCCTAGCCCTAAGCCTATCCATATACCCAGACCTAACCCTAAACCTAACTCTATCCCTAATCATGAACTTAACTGAACCCAAGACGAACACGTAACCCTAACCATAACTATAAACATAGCCCTAGCCCTAACACTAAACCTAACTCCAGCTCTAACCATAAACCTAACTGTAACATAAGCCCAAGACCTAAATTTAACCATAATACTAGCCCTAAACTAAGCCCTGACCCTAGCCTTAACACTAACGCTAACCCTAGCACTAACACTAGCACTAGTCCTAAACCAATTGCTAACCCTAACTGTAGCCCTGTCCATAACCTAACCCTAACGTAAAGCTAAACCTAGCCATAGCCCTAGACCTAACCTTTACCCTACCATTAATACTTCCCATTACCGAAGCCTTAACCCTAGCCTTATCCGAACCCTAACTTTAATCTTAAACTATACCCTAACCCTAACACCAACAACAGCCCTAACCCTAATATAAGCCCTAACTCTAGTCCTAACCCTAATATTAGTCCTAACAGTAGCCCGGACCCTAGCCCTAGCCCTAACCCTAACCCTAAACCTAAACTGTCATATCAGCAGTATGAAAATCACTAAGTTATGTGAGACCTAAAAAAATGAATGTTAAAATCTTTAACCAACCTTCTTCCCAAAAAGCCAACTCATTTTGACGGAATAATAAGTGTAAACAGTATTGCATTCATTTCTCAGCTCTTTGAACATGATTTTCCAGTGACAAAATTGTGTCTTTCAGTAACTAAAGTCCTTTGAAGATGTATTCCAAGGTTATGAAGCACATTCCTAAATATTAACCTAGTTTATCATAGTGAATTCTCAGTGTTACATTCACTTTTGTCCAGTGATTGAAGATCATTCATTATGAATTCCAAATGTTTATACTCCAAAACACTACCCTAACACGAAGCATAGGCCAAAAATTAAACCTAAATTTAGCCCTGAACTTATCCCTAACCCTAACCCTAACCCTAACCCTAATCCTAACACTAACCTCACCCTAACCATAACCCTAACCCTAACCCTAACCCTAACCCTAAACCTCACCCTAACCCTAATTGCAATCCTAACCCTATATTCACCCTAACCCAAAGCCTAGTCATTACCCTATCCCTATAAATAATACTTGAGGTAACCCAAGCCCTTTCCATATTCTTAAACATTACCCTAAGACTAACCCTACCCCTACCCTTAACACTTACCCTACACATAACCCTAAAAATAGGCCTAAACTTAAGCCTAATACTAGCCATAACCCAAGCCCTAACCCTGGTCTTAACCCAATTCTTAACCTTAACCCTAAAACTAATACTTGCCTTAATACTGGTCCGAACCCTAGTCCCTACCCTAAACTTAAACTTAACCCTAACCTTAACCTTTACCCTAACCGTAACCCTAATACTAACCCTAATCCTATCCCTAACCCTGGCCTTAACCCAAATCCTAACCCTATTCCAAAAACTAATACTTGCCATAAGACTGGCCCAAACTCTAGCCCCTACACTAAATTTAAACTTAACCCTAACTTTAACACGTACCCTAACTCTAACCCCAATACTAGCCATAACTTAAGCCCTAACCCTAGCCATAACCAAAACCCTAACCCTAGCTGTAACACTTGCCCTCACCCTATCAGTAGCCCTAACCAAATTGCTAACCATAACTGTAGCCCTTTTCATAACCCTAACCCTAAACTTAACCCTAAACTTAACCCTAATCCTTAACCAGAGCCCTAACCCTAACATAAACCTAAACCTAGCCCCAGCCCAAGACTTAACCCTAACCATAGCACTATTACTTGTCATATCCCAAGCCCTAACCCTAGCCTTAACCAAACTTACCTTAATCTGAACCCTTACCCAAACCCTAACCCTAACAATAGCCCTAACACTAACCCTAATATTAGCCCTAACTCTAGCCCTAAGCCTAGCTCTAATGGTAAACTTAAACCTAAATTGTCATATCAGCTGTATGAAAATAATTTAGGTATGTGAGACCTAAGAAAATGAATGTTAAACTATTTAACCAACCTTCCTTCAAAAATGCCAACTCATTGAGACCGAATATTAAATGACACCAGTATCCAAATTTGTTCTCTACTCTTTGAATACGATTACCCAGTGAATAAAAAGTGTCCATTAGATATTACGGCTCTATGAACAAAAATACCTATGGTTTCAATTACATTTCTAAATATTTACCTAGTCTAACATTGTGAATTCTCAGTGTTAACATTCACTTTTGTCCAGTGATTGAATATCATTCGTTGTGAATTCCAAAAGTAACCAACCTTCTTCCCAAAGAGCCAACTTATTTTGACAGAATAATATGTGTAAACAGTATGGCATTCAATTCTAAGCTCTTGTAACATGATTTCCCAGTGACAAAATTGTGTCCTTCAGAAATTAAAGCTCTTTGAAAAAGTATTCCTAGTGCATGAAGCACATTCCTAATAATTTACCTAGTCTATCACAGTGAACTCTCAGTGTAACATTCACTTTGTCCAGTGATTGAAGATCATTCACTATGAATTCCAAATGCATATACATGAAAACACGAAGGTAACCTTAAGCCTAGTCCTAATATTAAATATAATGAATCCCTGAACTTATCCCTTACACTAACCTCAAAACTAACCCTAACCCTAACCTTACCCTAACCCTAAACCTAACCCTAACCCTACCCTAACACTAACCCTAGCTCTAATTGCAACCCTAAACCTAACCTCA